>JARHVA010001254.1:1210000-1387500 GCA_037957365.1 Torreya grandis | reverse complement strand
AGACCTTATACTGTGACATCTTCCTATTATAAAAACAAATTTTGTGAGTGTCATTTACTTTGATTGATTCTACCATGATGATCTCAGGGTTTAGAACCTTGAAAAACATTCCAATCCAACTCATGTGAAGGATCAACTATATACTTTTTAAGGATAATAAACATGGTAGACATTATGTAATAGAGCTAGGGATGGTGACAATGTAAACCTAAACTCTATAAGATTGACCACTTATAACAGTTTGAAGGGTCCCACATATCTTGATGATAATTTCACTTACTTCTCACATTTAATCTTTAATCATAAGCACATGCAATCATCATAAAAATAAAAAAAAAATGGCCAAAGAGAGTTCCACAAATCCTCTTATCCCGTCTACACACCTCTCTAACTTAAAGGAGTGTTTTTCTCATTCCTATGAAAATTATTTAGAAAACATGGTAAGAATGATGTGTATAAGTCAATACCATCACTACTTTATATAGCTCCTAATAAGTATGACATGTCAATACTTTCACTACTCTATGTAAATCCTAAAAAGTATGATGATGAATATGAATTGGAAATAACACATTTCTAATGTATACAAAATTAAGGAATAAACTTTCCTCAATATACATGCATATAGCCATATGATTGAATTTGACAAGTCTCCCTTACCAAATCATGGATTCAATAAGCTCCCCTTGTCAAATCTAAACTTAGTAACTACCAAGTCAATGTGAGACTAACTATGCTATAGGTTTTTCTATGATGTCTCCAAGGCGACCAAGGTTGTTGATGTGGTGTCATGTGTGTTAGTTTGACAATGACAAAGTGTGCTTCAATGTTCTTGCATGGTTCATAAGGGTTTAACTTGGATAGGTAATTGATGGATGGTATTTATGATTTGGAAATGTTGAATAGACCCTATGATATTTTATGAGTGATTAGAGTACTTATGTAAGTGAACAAAATTTATCAGAATAATCATCTGAATGTCTAAGCTTAAGTAGTCATCTTGATAGATAAGGCTGAATGAGTAGTTTGATGACATCATATTTCACATGTGTGAAGGTTTTAGGATTAGTTTGATATATGGATATATTCCTATATGTGAGGAGATCATATGTTTCAAATTTTAGGTCATGAGGTTGAGCATAGTAAAAGTTATTAAGGTGCAAAGTTAGCCTTCTAGGCATAAGTTTACTTGAAATTTTGATTTTGGTGTCAAACCCTAGCAAAAGAAGGAATTATAATTTTTATAACAATAAACCCTAGATGATCCAATATTCCAAAAAAATAACATAAATTACACTAACACCAATTTCATATTTGGACAACTCAAAACTTGCCAAAAAAGTCCTTCAAAAGGGTGAATTAAAGTTTTAGACCCTAGGTACCCCCTTCTAGAAAGATCAAATTTAATTCTTGCTGATTATAACCATTCTCAAAATAATATATTACTCCAAAATGACCTAAATTATTATTCAATAAATATTATAAAAAATTTATAATCATGTAAGGGAATAAAAATATCCTCAAACCCTACTAAACTACCTCCAAATCAATTCAACATATGCTAGAAAAATATATAAAATATTAGAGAATATTTTAGGACAAATATGACCCTTGAAACATGCCGAAAATCCTCCAAATACATGTCACCCAAGTGAAAAAGTACTAAAAATAATTCATAATATTATTTAGAGAACAAAATCACCCCACATTGGTTCAAATTAGCCATCAACCAAATCGTCAACCTTCCCAAGTAGTTCACTTCCCTAGGAGATAACTTTCCACTAAAAATCTAAATGTTTAAGTATAAATACAACCCTTGGATATATATGTCCTATGAAGAAAGCTAGAGGTTTTCATCCCCAACTCCTTTGTGCACTTGAAGGGTTTTGCCATAAAGTCACAAATTCAAGCTTGACATACTTGAGCATAAATTTCCATATCAAAATTAGCATCCCTTCCATTGATCCTTCAATTTATTTTTATACACCTCCCCCAAGGGTATCACCCAAATTAGAGGGAAGGATATAATTCAAAACTTAAAAAGAGTAACTCTTATAATTTCCACTTAAGTCCTTGAGCTCCCATGACCCTTAAAATAACACAACTTAAGTGAAAATTAGAATAATAAAGTGTTTTTTACAATTACTCTTAAACACCAAAGTGTTTCTCTTTCTTTTTCTTTTTTTCTTTAGCCCTTGAGAAACAAGTGAGGCTAAGGTTATTTAATCATTTCAGGTCCAAAAGGGGGATATGACACCACCTATATCACAACCTCATCAAATAGATGAAATAATGTCTTGCTTGATTTTATCATTTTAGATTCATCGACACTATGAATAAAAATTATGCCAATGTCACATGACATAAATAAATTGATGAGTGTGCAACTTTGTCTATCCATCCATCTGACATTATAATGCATCTTGTTTTTTTCCATTCCTTATGATGTTTTGCAAGAACATCATTCACATCCTGTACAATATCCTTTAACAAATCAATATGCAAATCCTTGTAAGATGGGGTAATGAACCCAAAACTTGCAACTGTAATTGCATCTTCCATATGATAGAGTTGTACCAAAATTTGGAGATTGCCTTCTTTGCCTACTCTTGAGTAATATTTTTCCAACCTATACTCTCTAGCATGGTTTTCACTCCATGTGTAGTGCAAGAGAGAAAGAAGGCAGGAATGTTTCCCTTACCTACATCTAGCCCACAAGGTACTAATCCAAGGGTAGATTATTAAAGAGTTATAATGAGAAATATTTCCACCATATTTCATAGCTAAAAATATTAAATGTGCTCAAATGAATGTCAAATATAGAATCTACCATAGAGGAGGGTTAGGTTTACTAGTTAGGGTTAGGTTTAATTTTTTTTAAGTTTTAGGTGTATTTAAGTTTTTTTAATTGTAAACATTTCAAATTACCCCATCATACGAGGCTTTGCAGATTTATTTGCTAAAAGAAAATCCCAAAAAAGGGGTTGAAAAAAGTGTTTTAGGCCAAGTAAAAGAATTAATCACAATTAGTCATGTTTAAACTGCACATTTTGATACTATGGTTCCAAGTGTCTGGGTAAGACTTCTAGACTTTGAAAAGGGTGTATAGTTAATGGAAGTAAAGCCAAATGTTGGGAAATAAGGTATAGCTGAAGGAAGAGTGATGCTAGTAACTCAGGGGGGGATGACAATGAAGAGGAGGTGGAGGAACTCCTACATCTAATCAAGCTGGTCTCCATCCAAGTTGTCATGTTAAGAAAGAATCTTCAAACTCAATAGAATGATATCTATGATGAGGATCATGGGAAGCTTATATCAACTAAGGGAATTAAGAATAAGTTTAATGGACAAAGAATGATCTCTAACAAGCATTGGGGTAGGGAAAATACAAGGAAATGTATTGAGACTTTCCACAATAACATAGACAAGGAAGAGGATAGTAGGAGGCATCAAAACCTTGCCTCGAGTAAAAAATTTTCTCTAAGGGAAAGAATGTTCATGAATATGAGCTTGTTAAATCTCAAGGATGGGGTATTAACATCACTAGTGTGATAATGGAAAATAAGGAGGTATCTAGTTTAACTTATGGTTGAGAGACAAAAGATTTATCCAACAACATGAGAATAACCACTCAAAATAAGTGGGAGAAATCTATTCTTCAAGAAGATAAGCTAACCAATAGTAACATTCATATGACTTTGATTGAAGTTTAACAAGCTCTGCATCAAATTACCAAAGAACTTAAAGAAGGGAAAATTGTGTTTCAAGTACAAAGTAGCATCACGCATAAAATCATGGAGAGTTTGGATGCTTCAAAATAGAGCAACTCTATTGGAGTAATAATTAAAAGAATACCTCTAAAGCTCTTAAGCCTCACTCAAAACCATGGTTGATATGTTAATCCAAAATGAAAAAAGAGGTGGAGAAACTCAATGGGGAAATATAAATCCATACAAACAATGTGGAAGTAATCAAAACCATGGTCAATATGTTAATCTAAAATGAAAAAAGAGGTGGAGAAGCTCAATAGGGAAATATAAATCTATACAGACAATGTAGAAGTGGTGTGCATATAAGGTGTAAAAATCTTAGGTCTAAAGATGCCCCTCTTTGACCTTGGTATGGATATGAATTGCATTTGTAATCATTTTCATCACTAGGCATATCACATTAAAGAGAATAAGATGGCTACTGAAGGTAAAAAGAATAATATGGACTTCCCTTTGAAGAAAAAGGTTAAATTTATTAGCCTTTTTATTGAAAATATCCCTCTATGAAATTGCATAGCTCTTATCTGTCTAATTAGTGTTATTGTCTCAGCTTGTTTGTAATGTTTTTGTGCTTATGCCCTTGATATGTTTCTCAATGTCACTATCTATCTAATCAGGTTTCATATCACTTGAGGTATTGTAACCTATTTTGAATTAATATAATTTTTACCTCTAGCAAAAAAACATATAAATAGTAAGTGTTAAGGAATAGTAATAAAATTTTGGGTCTAAAAGTGCAGATGCAACCTTGGTGGTTAGATTGGGAATTAAAATACATCATTTCCCCCTAATCCCAATGTGAGAGGTCCATATAAGGAGTGGCAAGTGCCTAATAGTGAAATAATTACATATTTACCATTTAACTCAATGAATGAGAGTTTTCTCAATGTGTATCAAATTACACAATTTATTATGCAAGCGAGTTGTTTGTGTGTAGAGTGATAAACAATGATAAAAATGGGGTCACATATAAGAAATACTCAACATATTAACATAATGAGGCACAAAAAATACATCAAATATGCAAACCTTGTCAGTTTAATGATTACTTCTACTTGTGTGGTCAATGTGCCACATCGACCAATAATTTGTCAATTTCAAGAGATACAAATAAGCCTAATGAGGCAATAATATAAGTAAATTTATACCCAAACACACCTCATACATATTTGTAATTAGACATTATAGTTTTTTGGCAATAAAACAAATACTTGTAATAGATATGTTTGTGGTTACCTTTCACTATGATTTAGTTAGATGATTCCCAAAGATTAGTCAAAAATTCAAAGGTCCCTTGAGGGTTCCCCAAGCTTTCCAAAGGACTCTGTGAAGGTTTCCTATCAAGAACCTTCCTTGTGATACTAAATAAATATTTCTACACAAAAATAAAATAGACATTAGTTCCATGTTAGACGAGTTTATTTTTATATTAAGTTCATTTGATGCACTCAAAATGTTGTATCTATATAAAATTTTAATTAAGTGAACATGTATAGCTACTTTAATAAATTTCTTGTGTTAAAATTTGAGAATGTAGAGAAAAAAGGGAAAGGCAGCCTTTGATTATGTAAAAGATAAAGGAGAAAAAGTAACTTTAGATTATTTACATTACATGTAAAATGGAAAAGAGGAATGAATGACTAATGTTAATAACATCTATGCATCCAAAATGTTGATGCGACCATTGTGTAGCAACCAAAAGGAAGCCAACCAAACACTATATGGTTATTGCCATTTGTATACAAGGACCAACTCCCATATTGACCTATTACTATTGATTTTGGTGAAAAACTCTTATCTTTATTAGTCTAGCCTCCTCAAAGAGGGTAGTTAATGAATCAAATACCATCATATCCATATAATTGATTATAATATCTTCACAAGCCAATAATTATATAATGTAGTGTCAATCTGGCTCCACTATCATTGAGGTACAAAATGTGCATATTCTCCCTTCCCACTCTTCATTTGGAATTACATGTTTGCACCTAAGCTTATGAAAGTTAGTTCTCAACTAAGCTATCAACATTTTTGTTTTCCACTTGATTTCTACCCCTATGTAACTTTGTTGATAGTGATCTTGTGTAGGGTTGAATGTATTGATGTAGTATTATCTCCTTCTTATCTTCTTTACCCACATGCTTAATCTAATTTTTTCTCACATATATATTAATTCCTTGATTTGTGCTTGGATATTCATAAATACTAATGCCCCACTTGCTCATCCACTTAATGTTTTTTTTCCATCCAAGTATACTTCCTCCTACTTAACACTTCTCTAACCACCATGTTGGGCCATCTATTCATTCCTTTTGATTTATTTACATTGCTTAGGAGACATATCATAGTCATTGCACCTAGAGGAAATGTGCTTATCTTAGCTAATAGTTTTAGTGTTTTGATTTTGAGGTTACTCATCTTTATGTGCTTTTGAATTCTCTCTAGTTGTCTCTATCTTGGGTCAAAGAGTCAAATGCATTGTTACCACAATCGTCATATCCATAAAGTGCCACTAACAAGACAAGTAAACCAAACAAGGTTCTTATGGTTTCCCAATCCCATATATCAACATTTCTGCACCTGCTATGCAACACATTTAGCACTTTCCAACCCCCTTAAATTATATTGACCGACATGATTTCTAACTATGCATGTTGTGGAAGTTAAGGCAAAAATACATGTATTCTGCTAAGGGGTACACAACAAATTCCACTCAAAGAAGAAGTTTATCTATTTTTTCATGCTTTGAAGGAAGAAAAAAATTCTTCATTGACTTCAAGGGAGAAAAGTAAGTTTAAGCTATTTACCTCACAAATGTCAATGGAAAATGGGATGGCCCTCAATAATTAGGGTAAATGTCATGTTTTTGGAGGTGATTCGTGCAAGAAGTATATGAAAGACTAAAGTTTATAGTCAAGTGTAACATCCATGCTATGCTCAGAATACATTGAAGCCTCTTTACCTTCCTATATCACTCATATTCTTTATTTATTTCTTAAAAAAGTAATTTAAATAATGTTAAAGTTTCTACTTTAAGGTTTATTTACTGAGTGCTTCAATATAACATGCATAAAAGCCTTCCAATGATAAAAAACCATATTTCAAAACTTTAGTTTATAACTCTATGTTGATGGTGGTATTTGAGGCACATTATATGCCCCATAGATGTGGGTAGACTAGCATTATAAGAAAAAGATTCAATCAAGATTTATTTGAATAGGAAACACATAAAATAATAAAGATCATATTGATTATACACAAAAGGATTACAAGTTGGAGGTGAAAACCTAGTAGGAAAATGATAAGATACCAAATGGAGTTGTAATAGTTCTAAATGACAAATCCATATAAAATGTACCTACGTTCCCACAACCAAACATAAGAAGGAAGGAGGTGAAAGGAATGTATTAATGAACAAAGGGTCTAAGATGGGTATAGTACTGGTACCAATCAAAATAGACTCCTCCTTCTTCTAGGTATCAATTATCCCAATAAGCAACATCTCCATAGTGTTAAAATATTATTATTTTGACTTCCTACAACCACATATCGAGCATGATAGTTGCTATCATTAAATGCAAAGTTTTTCAATTTTGAAATTTTATCTACCATTTAGAGTTGGGCAGAAAAAGGATGAGTTAGGTGAGTTTTGTCATAAAGGCACAAAAGAAAATAAGGAAGAGGTATTAAAGAAGAGAACATTTAATGTAGTTGCAAAGAAGAGGAATTTGAGCAATAGAAAACATTCTAACACAACATTCCATTACATAGGTAATATACATAATAGAAAAGGTACAAGTAAAAACAACTGATAATAGCCCATAGCACCCTACAACAGCTAGTAATAAGGAGAGAAGTAGCCTGTAGCAGTGAGTAGTAGCCTGTAGGAACCCATGGCAAAGAGAAAGATAGAGCAACAACAAGGAAATAAATAGAGCAACCCATAACAACTTACATCAGTAGCCCATATCAGCCTATAATAGCTCGTAATAGCCTACAATAGCTTGTATCAGCCTACAATAACTCGTAGTAGCCTACAATAGCTCGTAGAAACCTACAACAATAGCCCATAGTAGCCTATAATAACCCATAGCAAAGGGAAAATAGAGTAGCCCATAGCAAGGAGGCAGAGGAGAGTTATATGTTGATAGTAGTTAGAGAAAAAAAAGAAAATATTAGAGGTTTTTATATACAACTCTAGCTATGATTATAGAAGAAATTTTTGAGATTTAAATATATGCATGTTTTAGTGTTTACTTATCCATTTTCTCTCCTCCCTCATTTTTATTTGTTGGTGGTTATTTGTTGCCCACCTAGGCCTATATATTTTTGGTAATTTCTTCCCATAAACCAATAATGTTGTAGCATTATTTTTTCTTTTCCAACAATTGGTATCAAAGCTATTGGTGAAGGGTAGCTAGGTATTGAGTGCATTCAAACATGGCAGCAATAAGTTTAGGGTCTTGACAGTAGCCCCCCATGTTTGATGGGAAAAATTATGATGTTTAGAGCATCAAGATGAAGATAATATTCAACTCTCAAGAGATATGGGAGTTGGTTGAAGCTAGCTACAATGAGGTTGTAGACAAAGCAACCTTTAATAGCTTTACTCAAGCACAAAAGAATGTGCTGAAGGAGAATAGGAGGAAAGATGATAAAGCACTTAGCTATATAAAAATGGCTTTGGCTCACTCAATATTTCCTAGGATAGTAGTAGCTATCCATTCCAAGCAAGCATGGGATATCTTACAAAATGCATATCAAGGTAGTGACAAGGTGAAACTTGTCAAGTTACAGCTCTTAAGAAGAGACTTTGAGACCCTAAAAATGAAGGATAATGAGTCAATCAATGACTTCTTCATAAGAATAATGAACATAGTAAATCAAATAAAGACATGTTGCAATTCTCTTGAAGACCATAGGATCATTGAGAAGGTGTTGAGGAGCCTTGTAATTAGATTTGACCATATAGTGGTTGTTGTAGAAGAATTAAAGGATTTGAGGCAAATGATGATTGATGAGCTAATGGGTTCCTTGCAGACCCTTGGACAAAGGTTGAATAAGTCAGCCACCTCCTCCCACGAGAAATAATTCAAGACTAATGTCAATGTGAAAGGAAGGGGAAGAGGATCAAATAATAGAGGAAGAGGAAGAACTTGCAGTAGTCAAGAAGGTGGAAGAGATAGCCATCAAGAACCACATGGAAGAGGAAGAAGAAGGAACATGAACACTTCTAGAGGTGGATCTTCACAAAGGTATGATAAGTTTAGCGTCTAATGTTATTATTGCAAGAGGTATGGACATTATGCTAGTGAGTGTAGAAAGGAGTATGACATGAATAGGTAGAATTCTAATTTCACTCATACACAAGAGGCTGAACCAAATACAAATGAGAATGGAGGAAGCTTGTTTATAACATGTAACATTTTTGAGCAAAGTAGCAAAGAAACATGGTATTTGGATATTGGTTGTAGAAACCACATGAGTGGGAATAAAGAGATGTTCAACCACATAGATGAGACAATCAAATTAGAGTTGAAGATGGGAAACAATGATAAGGTTCTTATCATGGGTAAGGGAAACATTTCAATCCACACAAAGCAAGGTGACAGAAGGAAAATTCATGATGTTTATTATGTACCCAAGTTGAAACACAACATTATCAGCATTGGGTAGGTTGTGCAAAAGGGGTACAAGATTAGATTTGA
Organism: Torreya grandis; assembly: GCA_037957365.1. Taxonomy (NCBI): domain Eukaryota; kingdom Viridiplantae; phylum Streptophyta; class Pinopsida; order Cupressales; family Taxaceae; genus Torreya; species Torreya grandis. Next base: position 1,378,022 of record JARHVA010001254.1, on the reverse strand, counting down.
GAATGGTGAGTGTATCATCTTTGATAGGAGTGGCTACAATAAGAAGATATCAGTAGTCAAGATGAGAAGCAATCAGATGTTTCTATTAAGAATGCAAAGTGAGCTCGTAGTAGCATTCAAAATAATGATAGTAGATAAACCTACTCTTTGGCATCTTAGGTACAATCATTTGAGCTTTGGAGGGCTGAATCTTATTCATAAGAAATACAAGGTGAAGGGCCTGCCCTTTATAGAACAACCAAACAAGGTGTGTGAAGGATACATATTGGGGAAGGAGCATAGGAGTGCATTTCCCATGGGTAAGGCATGGAGAGCAAGAGCTTCATTAGACATGATCCATTTAGACTTATGTGGTCTAATGAAGACCCCTTCCCTATCCAAAAATGTCTATTTCATGACATTCTTAGATGATTACAACTAAAATACATGGGTTTACTTCTTGAAGAACAAATCTGAAGCATTTGAGACCTTCAAACATTCAAGGCCATGGTGGAGAAGTAGAGTGGCCACTACATCAAGATTTTGAAGAAAGATAGAGGGGGAGAGTATATTTCCAATGAATTCATGAATTTTCTCAAGGATCATGGCATAAAGAAGTAATTTCCAACCAGGTATAAACTATAGCAAAATGGTTTGGCTGAGAGAAAGAATAAGACCATCTAAGAGATGGCAAGGAGCATGCTAAAGGCAAAAGGGTTACCTAATGATTTTTGGGCTGAGGCTATAGCAATGGCCATGTACTTGTTAAACATTTGTCTAACAAAGAGTGTAAGGGATGTGATCCCTCAAGAATCATGGATCAACCAAAATCCAAGTGTAGAACACCTTAGAGTGTTTAGTTGTGTAGCATATGCACATGTCCCCAAGCAAATAAGGAGAAAATAAGATGAAAAAGGTGAGAAATGCATATTCATAGGATATAGTGGCCAATCAAAGGCATACCGATTATATAATCCAATCACCAAAGATCTCATAATCAGTTGGGATGTTCAATTCATTGAGCATGAAGCTTGGGAAGAGAAACAAGGAGAAGAACATGTGGAAATAAGGGTTGGTGGACCCTTTATTAAATCTAAAGTAGTAAGTGGTATAACCACCAATACACCAGCATGGACACCTATTTCTCAAAGGGTTGATACATCTAGTGGCAACAACCATCAAGTTAGTTAAGGAGTTGTTCATTAGTCAACATCCTCCTCCTCCAACTCAAGTCAACATCAAGTAAGGACAAGAAGCTTGCAAGAATTTTATGAGCAGTCAAGGTATGAGAAAAATGAAGATGAAAATATGAATTATGCAATGTTTATGTCAATTAATCCTATCTCCTTTGAAGAAGCAGTCAAAGACATTAAGTGGTGTGAGGTTATGGATGAAGATATGCATGTCATAGAGAGAAATGACACATGGGAGTTAGTTGACCTACTAAAAGGAAAAGAGGTTATAGGAGTTAAGGGGGTATACAAGATAAAAATTACTCTTGAAGGCAAGATATAAAGGCATAAGGCAAGTTTTGTGGTGAAGGGTTACAAGCACAATCTTGGATGTGATTACAATGAAACATTTGCACTTATATCAAGGCTAGAAACTATAAGAATAATCATATCCATTGCTGCCCAACACAAGTGGAAGGTACATCAAATGGATGTGAAGTCATAATTATTGAATGGAGTGCTGGAATAAGAGGTTTATGTGGGAAAACCACCTAGATATGAGAGTCTCAATCATGAGAACAAAGTGTATAGCTTGAAAAAGGCATTGCATGGGCTCAAGCAAGCCCCAATAGCATGGTATAGCCATATAGACTCATATTTGTTGAGCAACAATTTTAGAAAGAGTGAAACTAAGCCCACATTATACATCAAATCATGTAAGGAAGGTATGTTAATTGTTGTATTATATGTGGAAGATCTTATATTCATCGATAATGCAAATTAGTCCATTGAAGAATTCAAAATAGCCATGAAAAATGAGTTTGAAATGACTGATTTGGGCTTCTTAAAGTACTTTCTCAGGATAGAAGTCAAGAAAATGGATGAAGGCATATTCATATGCCAATAAAAGTATGTAAAGGAGATATTAGAGAGGTTCAAGATTCTGGATAACAAGCTTGTGTTTACTCTAGTTGAGACAAGCCTTAAGTTGTGTAAAGATGATTGCAGTAGCAATGTAGACCCCACAAGCTATAAGATCCTAGTGGGAAGTCTAATGTATTTGAATATAATAAGGCCGGATATCATGTATGTAGTTAGCATTATATCAAGATTCATGAAGATGCCAAAGGAGATAAATTGACAATCAAGTAAGAGGATTTTGAGGTACAAGAATGGAACAAGAGATTATGGCATTTTGTATGCAATAATAAATGAGTTTCAGCTTGTTGGTTACATAGACAATGATTGGCCAGGTAGCTTTGATAACTAAATGAGCACCTCTAGGTATGTATTTCATCTTGGGTTAGGAACCATGTCTTGGGCTTCAAAGAAACAACTGATAGTGTCAGTTTCTACAACTGAAGTGGAGTATATAATAGCCAATATAACAATATGTCAAGCTATATGGTTGAGAAGGATACTTTTTGATTTGCATGAGGAGAAACAAGGAACTTTTATAATCTATTATGATAATGTATCATCCATATCATTGTCAAAGAACCCTATATTTCATGGTAGGAGAAAACACATTATAATCAGATATCACTTTATTCATGAGTTAGTTGAAAATCACGTCCTAGAGCTTAGATTTTGTAAGTTTGATCAATAACTACTTGATATTTTTACTAAGTCATTGCCCAAGGACACTTTCATGCACCTAAGAGAAAGGTTAGGGGTCATAAATATAGTAGCATTAAGCCTACATTGTGTTATTATAGCTCTGGAGTCTTACAGTAGAGCTACAGACTTGAGTAATGAAGCTTCATACATACATAAAAAGAATGTAGAAGCATTTGGTAAGTTAAATGGAAGTTTATAAGGAGGTCTTGAAGACTTTAGCCTTGATTAGGATGATATTGGAGGAGTGAGTGTTATACGACCTAGGATCGATCATCTAGGTCCAATTAGTACATGATATGTATGAGATGTTAGTTAGAGGGTAGATGACCATGGGGCCGATCATTTTGCTAACAACTTGTATCTATGAAAAGTTTCTTATGTATTGATTGGTTGGGTTTCCCCATGCGGTCGATGATAGGTTACCTTAAGTGAGGAGATGGAGGGAGGACCAGGTAGCATGGTCTATGTCCCACATGTTAGAATTGTAGTTAGTAAGATGTGACCATGTGTCAGAATTGTAGTCAGTAAGATGTGAAGACATCATGTGGTAGCCATAAGAGCACATAAAAATTACATGGGTGAGTTGGGACATAGTTGTACCAGTGATAAAGAGGACAAAGGTGATTGGACACTACTTTTGGTGGAGAAAGTCACATATAGTGGCATGGGTGCTAGGGTAGATATGCTAACCTCATCTAGTGACACTGATATTGATGCCTGAGTACTGGGTTTAGTATGTGAGGGAGCCACAAGAGAGGAGAGGAATCAAAACACTAGTAGTGAGGTTGACAATGAGGCCATAATGAGAGTGACCATGAATTGGTTGGGCATGATGAGGCGTTGAGTAGGAGGATAGGGATGTAGAGGTAGATATACTAGATGTACCACTATTAGTTCCACATCAAGATGAGAAGTAGCCAATGAGGACATGATATCGATGAAGGTAAGAGGTAGAGGAGAGAGTGGAGACTATTACCATCCTAGATGACCCCATAGGTGAGCCAAAGGAGATGATAGAGAGACCACTTAGATGTAGGCTGAGACTAACATGAGTCATGATAGCCATACTTGAGCTGAGAAGGTGGCCTATAGAGGAGGTGCTAGGAGGCTATGTAGATGGGAAGACTATGCTAGGTGGTCATGAAAATGGTGAGACCATAGTAGCCAAGACACATATATGTTAAAGATGATTAATTTATTGTTTAATTTTTATTTTAGATAGATAGATATTATGAGATATGATAGTGATCTAATATCAATCTTGTGTGCTTTTGTAGGTGTAGGTGATGATGAGGAGAAGAGATGGGGGTCCTTGGTGAGGGGAAAACTCCATGATGTCCTGGATGGGACTTTGTTGCCATACGACCCCATGACACTGAAATATCTAAGTGTATAATCTACCCAAACTTAGGTGAGCTAGTTTAGATTAGCTGGAGAGGTAATGAGGTAGATACAAATGCAGAGGGAGAGGATGCAACCACCAATAGTGATGGGTGTAGGGTAGCTATAGGAATGGTAGGATTTAGTAAATGAGAGAGCTACACATCTTGATATAATAGCATAGATGATGGAGATCTCAACTCAGTTGATCGAGTCATAGATGTGGGAAACACATGTATAGGGATAGGTAGAGGGGATAAGATCTCAAATGGACTCCTTACAATGTACCATTTAGAAGAGTCAAATCAAGGCCTCAATAGGTAGCATGGCTAGGCCATGAGATAGATAGGATGGAGCCCAACCATAGAGTTGGGGCATTGTATATGGTAGCATATATCGTATCAAACTCATGATATATATATTGATTATTTTGGAATATTTTTGTTAGATGTGGATATTGCCATTACAATTTATTTTATTTGTTTATTATGGTTGACGCTATGGAAGCTTAGGATATATTTATTTCTAGCACATGTATTTAGCTTTGTTGTATATGCTATAGGAAATATATGAGATGTGGTTTCTTTTGTAGTAGTATGAAAAACACATGCATGGTTAAAAAGAAATAGGCAAAAGGACTTGGAAAAATATAATCAATCAAGAAAATGTACTACACACTATTTCGAGATGGGAAATGTGTAATAATAAAAAAATATTAAGTATAAAGAACTAAGAAAAGTAAAAACAAGATGGTAAAAAGAAATTTGTTTTTAAACCAATGTGAAAGATTTTTGCACCAAATTAAAATAAGTAAAGTCATACTAAATATCATGTTGGGAAGTATGACAACAAAGTAATAAAATGGAAGGTATGAAAAAGGGGAAAAATGGTAATAAAAACAAATTAATTAAGTTAATCAATCATACTAAATCATGTTGGGAATTATGAGAGAAAATAAAAATTGTAAAAGATTGGACTTAAATTGGTCATACTAATTCAAGCTGGGAAGTATGAAAAATTCAAGAAATGGTTGAAATATTACATGCACTCAAAAAATAAGAAGATAAAAAGGTGAAATAAAAATAAAGTAAGCATAAAATGTACTAAATCAATATGAGAAGCATGTAAAATTATGTGTAATTTCATAATCGGTCAAATCTTATCTCAAATTTGACACATGTAATTTGGATGGTGACTTGGGTATTGGAAAATTTTGTGAGGAGGGTCATGTCCTATCCATGGTCTTACACTATAACTTGACAAATATTACACCATTGGGGTGGAATAAATAGGAAAATTAGGTAATCAAGGATGTGGGTAATGGGAAAGAAATGATGGTAATTTGTGAGAATGGTCAGGTCTTATCCATAGTCTTATAATGTAACTAATAAATGAAATCCCAAGGGGAGTGATCAATAGACAAAACCATATATCTCAAGAAAAAATATAAGGGAAATAAGGAGTGAAAAAGGGAGTGTAAAAAGAAAGACTTAGGCTTCTTATGAGAAGACCTTAGGAGGCAAGAGGCATACTAAGGACATGAGAAGACACCAAGTGACTAGTGGTCATCTATGGACAAAGGAACCTACTTGATATAGACACAAAGCTTTGTAGGTAAATAATCATTCTACTAAGATCAAATCATGAAGGTAGATTAGTACAAGGAAATAAAAATGGACCTACCTTTCCATGATGTGTTCCCTACTCTTCAAGACCTCTTATAGAGCCATCGATCTACTACAAAGATTGGGTACTTACGTGAGAAAGTAGGTAGTACTAATTTTTTTTTTAATCCTCCTCTTCTAATCTACTAGCCTACTACACCCCAAAGGGCCTTGACTCTATCGTGAGGCCAATTTTGGAGTTTGTGCTTTGAGTCAAAGAAGGAGATGTGCTTTGAATCATGTCTTTTAGTGTGATTAGACTTTTAAGAATAATTTTGCCTTTTAATATCATTTCCTTTTATTTAAATGATTTGGATTTTAGTTTTTTTTTGAAATATTTTTAAGATTCCTCCTCCATACAGATTTGGACTAAACATTCATGAGATAGATAGTGATACACATGAATGAGATGTAGGCTAAGGCTAAAGAAAGTTAAGTAATCAAAGATAAAGATTAACTAGGACACAGGCTTGATAATGAACTAGCATGTGATCTCAAGTCTCAACCATGTATATTCTTAGTTTGTGGAAAAAGGAACAGGGAAAAAGGAAATCTAAAGTGGACTGGTAAGAGGAGATAATAATGAGATATATTGTTTATTAACTAATCACATGGTAAAGGGAGATAATAACCAAGGGGAATAGAGTAAGTATAACCAAATCACAACGTCAAATTATTTATGAAAAATAAGGATAGGAAATAAAAATAATCATAAAGATACAAGAAGAGATTTTTGAGAAAAACTCCAAGGAAAAAGTGAAGGGAAAGCAATGATAAAACAAAATATAATCATATGCAAAAATAAATGATAAGAGAAGCAAGATATAATACAACAAGTAAGATCATGATATGAAAGAAGCAAGAATTTGGCATAGTGTCAAATGATATAATAGATAAAAATAAGATTAGATCACACATCCAATTCAAATATAAATGCAAAAACACCATGCATATGCTCATAAACATTGGTAAATCTATCCACACACATTATCTAATACATTAGATAAGTCTCTATGAAGCTATAATCAAACTGTTGTTAAGGTTTCATCAATATTCAATGAATATTGGGCAAATACTTCTTTTCTAATCTTTTCAATTGAAAAATTAGGAATGCTTAAAGGATTGTGTTGAGGAGGAAAATTAGGAAAAGGCTAATTAGGAGAATGTGTAGGAGTAGGATATATGGGGGGAAAAGGATCCAGAGGTGAAGGACTCATGGGTGGAAAAGGATCCATGGGTGAGGGAGGGTCCATAGGTGAAGGACTCATAAGTGGAGAAGGATCCATAGGTGAGGGAAGGTCCATAGGTGAAGGACTCATAAGTGGAGAAGGATCCATAGGTGAGGGAAGGTCCATAGGTGAAGAGATAATAGGTAGAGGCACAAAATGTGGTGAAAGGACCATAGGAGGTGATGGAAGCACTAGAAATGGAACCATGGGAGAAGAAGGAGGAACCTTTTTGTGGGAATGACCTATGGTAGGAGGTGTAGATGGTCTAGGAATGGCTATAATATTATCTTTAAGATGTTGTTATAGGATGCGATAATGATTGGTATGATAGGTGTCATATAGATTCTATAGACAATATACCTCACCATACTTGGGAAAATATTTAGGAAGTAATTTTTGGGGAGGTATAACTTTTTATGATGATGAAGAAAAAGGATGCAAGGTATCAAGATATTATCACAACTTGTGATAATGGGTGAAAGAGTGCTTATCTGTCCCATAGAAGCAACATATAAGCTTATGAGTGGTTTTATTAAAAGCAGTCATAGTAGGAGGTAAAACAAGAGATGAAGAAGCCATAGAACATGTATCGACCCATTTGGTAGGTAGAGGAGCCATGTTAGGCAACGGAAGCAAACCATAACCAAGGGAAGGTAATGATAAGGAAGAAAGGGAACTAGGCTCAACAAAAGGAGAAATAACATTAGAAACAAGGGTAGACTCAATAAAAGTAGGAGCAAGAATAGGGTCAACTATAATAGGAGCAAGAAGAGGCTTAACTATAGTAGGTTCTACTAAGGGAGGGTAAGATCTATAGAAGGTCTAAGGAGGGTTGCACTAACCTTAGGGGTAAACCAATGATGGGAGTTATGAAACCTAGAAAAGTGGTAAGGATCAATCATAGAATGATCTATGAGCATAGTCCTATGTGGTTCCTTAAAAACTAAAGGTGTCAGCACCATCTCTACCCTGTGATAAAGGGGAAAATTGCAAAAATTAGGAACTATAAGTGAAGGAAAATGATGCGATGCATGACAATACTCAAGTATAGAAGAATGATAATGGGCAATCACATCATCATGAGCTTGGACAAGACCACCTAATAATAGATCATCTAAAAAATAGCCATCATCATAATTTGAGGTGTGAAGATCAATGACATAGGTAGGGATAATTGTTATAGCTTAGAATTGCACCCTTCGTGGGAGAGTTCTTTAGGCTCTCTCACTTTTAGATACAAGCATGGGGACAACCTCAGGCTATAGGTATCTTGTAGTGAGGTTTAACCTCTAGGATTTTTAAAGAGGCTAGTTCCTTTAGGTGGATCACCTAAAAATAATGCTGAAATGAAAATTCATAGGAAAAAGGGTTAGAAATGGAATAAGTGATCCTAAGAAAGCTAACTAGGTGATGCACCAAAGCTAAATGGGAAAATCTCACCAGCTTGAACCCACACTAATTTTGTAGAGGATGATAACTAATTACACAATCTCAATATTGAGGTGGTTGCATTAGTATTTCATGGAGGAGGTTCTAAAATCAAGGAACACAAACATAGAGGAGTTCTAAGACTCACTGAAAGATCACATAAATGGTAGAAAGAACACTAAACCAGACCTATAAATAACATTGAAAAACTCCCTAAACAAGGTAAAAAAGGAGGACCATGGATGAGGAAGACTCTCCTTCACACATTGCCATAGTGCAAAACTCAACATACACAAATCCAAGGCAAGAGATAGGCAAAAAAAATCCTTTTATTGCATCAAGAGGTAGTTCTTGACAGGGTCAAGCCTAATCAAGCTGAGCATATTTTTGCAATATCTCAAAGACTGTCCCATCTCCCAAGAAGATAAAAAAAGTCTAAAAACTAGGAACCATTACAATGGAAAATCATGAGATATATATAGAGAAGAGGGGAGATAAGAAGAACTTTTGGTGATAGAAAAAAGGAGAGAAAGATTTGCCAATTACAAATGATCAGGACTATTCCTTGTTGTCATTGAGTTCTTTTTATTCAAAGCATGGAACTACTTTGACTATGAGGTAACCACCTTAGGCCACCGCCAAGTTGCTTGATCCCCTTACACATTCAAGTCTCCTATTAGAACTGATAGAGCCATGCCTATGATAGCTACATGTCCCCACCAAGTGTAAGTGATTTGACCCTTGAATTTAAGGCTCGATGTGTTCTTTACTACAACTTGGACTATCCCAATTAGTTTTTTTCATATTAACTACTCTACTTGGATGCATCTAATCTTTTTTTAACCACTTTCCATGTCATAGATGAAAGGAGAAGTCCTTGATATCTATTGATCTATTAAGCTTGTTGGATGTGCTTGTGCCACTTGTCCTTGACTGATTGGCCCTTTGGATTCACTTGGAGAGGACTTGTCTTTTTGAGACCCTGAGAAGCACTTCTAAGACCTAATTGGGATTTTGATGTCTCATTACTTATTTTGGGGTTTTGACTACTCACACTTATGAATTAATTAAGTAGTGATCCTTAGAGAATCCAAAATGCATTACCCAAACCAAATTGGGCTTTCCAAGCCCAACTACTTACTTCAGACTTATCATTAATTACAACTTATAAAGTGAAATAAGTAATGTGACTTCACAAATCTGAAGTCTTCCTACTTGACAATCCCAAAATATTTTGAGAGAAAGCTCAAAGTATTTTACTTGTTAAATCCCTAAGCCTTCTCCTTCCAAGAACCTGAACCTATTTGATATCTGCTCTTGGAAGCCTAAAGTTATTCTAAACTTGTCACTTTTTCTTGAATATACATCTTCTCACACTTAGGTATAATTTTGGCATGTGGGCCATAAATGGCCAAAATTTTTGGTGACTAATAGGGAAGCATGCTTTTTATGCTTGTGAACCTAGCTCATGTTGCCTTGTCTAGTCCATTGGGCATGGAGTCTCTACTTCTGCAACTATGCTAGTTTGAAACTAGATACAAGGATGACCCTTGCTAGAAATCCCTCTTGAAATAATGAGGAAAACACAAAATAAAGTGCCCAAGACACTAAAAGAAAATAAACTAGCCTAGAACAAAATAAAAAAATAAGAAACAAATGTGCCTGAAATAACACTTGGAGGAATTTGAACAAAACTAATATAATATATACATCCTAGAACTATATGTAGTCTTTCCTCCTCTATCAAAAGGAAATTTTGATACTTTCTTTTGTTATAAGATAGGGGATTGAATAAAGCATACAACTACTTGACCCTTGGCCTTGATCCCTGCCTCTTCTTTACTGCAATTGTTAGCTTCTCTATCACCATGTTCAATGAGAACCATGTATCTCTAAAAAGGTCAACTATGTGAATCTAGAGGGTCTCAATCTCTTTGAATGGTTTCTTAACTGTAGCCTCTAATGGTGGTTCAACTAGGCAAACTTGTTTGATTTCTACGGCCTCTTCAATCTAGATTTGTTCATTATCTCATGTTTTTTAGTCTCATCAAGGTGATAATAGCCTATTTTGAAGATCTAAAAAAAGTCCATATTTGTAATGAATTCTTGAGGTGGTAGAGTCGGAAGATTTCCCACTCCATCCCCTTTGATCCACTTGACAAATATTCTCTCCTTGGATGCAACCAGACTATAGTTGCATTGGAGAAGAACATAACCATCTCTCAAGATCTCAAACAAGTCCTCAAATGAGCCTCTCAACTGATTAGGAACCTCTGGCTGATCCATAAGTTCATCAGTCTGATCAGCTACTTCATTTATTTCCTCATCCTCTTCATCATTTGGTAGCTCATTCAAGGAAATGATAGCCTTGACCACCTCATTCTCCACATAAAGTGGTAGCTTTACATCTTCAATAGTGCAGTCCACTTCATGCACAATTGCAAAAGAATATTCAACATGTTCTCCTTCATTCAAGAAGGTTACATTGATATTTCTCTAACCAAGGGGGGACCCTATGGTGATTTATTTCTCATATCTACTTGTGACATTCTCTTTCTTAGCCTCTTTAGATGCATCTCCCATAGGTTCTTGATTTGGTTCCTGAAGCTGCTCTACTTGGATCATCTTCACCTCCTCTTCCTTTTTCTCTTGAATTGGCTGAACCAATTTCTAGGATGGAAATATGTAGGGAATAACCACCTTTTATTCTTTATTCTATACTTCATAAATGACTCTCCATGAAATAAAGGATCTAGGATTTTAAGGGGAAAGGAGTGGAGGTTACAAGGCTTCTTGATTGACTTCAGGAATCACCAGCTCCTTATTTTTCCCATTGCTTTGAATAAATTTCCAAGATTGTAAAGATGGAAAATATAGAGGCTCTTGAGGAGGGAGGGATGGGGTTTGAAAGACCTTTGATCTACTTGGCTACATGACTTGGATCCAAGATGGGAAAGGTAGAGGTTCTACCTTCATCTACTAATTTTGCCTTTCTTCTTTTCTCCTTGCCTTCAATTCCAATTGTCTGATTTTCTTTGCTATATTCTCTTTAAATAGCTCCTCCTTAACGTGATCAGGGAGAAAATAAGTATCTTGAAGAGGGATGAAGTTTTGGATCCAAACAGTAGGTTGTACCATAATAGACACTTGTTTTTTTTGATAGTCCCCTTGGATGAATTTACAATAAGGAAAAGATTGTGAAACATATGATGAACTTGGAAGATTTGAAAGAGCACTTGAAATGGTCACTTGAGGAAGAATGGTGGGGATAGCTCTAATATTCCTCAAGTCCTTCTAGCTTGTCCTCAACACTCTAAATGTAACCACATATATCCATCATGTCACTAGTGAGGTTGCTCTAATTTTCTCTCTCAATAGGGGCCCATTCTACTTTGATTTGATGCAATAAATTCCTCACATAATGGATTTGCTAAGGGGGAACATTTTGGCCATAAAAATTTTATGAGCATAACTCTACTACATGCATGTCAAGGCTCACTAAATTTTGCCTAAGTTTTGGTATAGATGGCTTATGATAGGGCTGATGAGGAGTAGTATTTTGGTGGGCTTGTTCATATGGATGATTAGGGCAATACTCCTACAGATATGGATCATGAGGAACTTGCCAAGGTTCATCATATCCTTGATATAAATCTTGGTAGGGATGATTGAGCCCATATAGATCATGAAGATCATATTGGGGCTATTGATAAGGAGGTGAATAATAAGAATATTCACAATAGCTTTTCATGTTAGCCTTATAAGTCAAGTAGGAGCTAATTAAAACTTCAAAGAGACAAACCTAGTTTGATCATAACTAGGAGCTTTGATTAGGAGTCAAAAATGGTGCTAATAATTACTTTAAAAAGCAAATAATGATGATCAGGCACTTAGACTACTTAAACCAATTGATGGATGCTCAGAGTGCTATGTACCTAGGGATATGATATATTATTGTATATGGGTTGATGGAGATGCTGAAATGTGGCACACATCCCATTAGTTAGTTATATGGGTACAATATATTAGGATAATAGAGTAACTTGTGGAAGTAATACATTAGGTAATGGTCAGCCTACATTAGGATTAGGAGGTTACCCATCCATGGGTTAAATAGATGCATATATATAGGAGATGATTATCATGGTAAAGATATGAAGTAAGCATTGAGTCTTCTATTGTAAGAGGATATTGGTGGTTGGCCCCTCTAAGAGACATTGTGGAGTTATTCCTTCCTAAAGGAGTATTATATGGTGTTTGCCTACCTTAAAGTTATTTTTGCATATATTGAATATCAAGATGTTATCAAGTGGTATCAGAGCTTCGATTTAGGCAATTTGTGGAGTGAAACCCTAGTTTTTTTTTGAATAATCAATAAATTTTTATTGGTTGAAAATTTTTCCACAAATCTTTTACTAGATATGGATAATATTTCAAATAAGTCACAATAAAAAAATTGAGATTTTTTGATTCGTTTTGTGGGAGTTATTGATATTTTAGGGTTTAAAATAATTTGACTATATCTTCCGAAATATAAGGAATTTTTATTCAAAATTTTTACTAGAGATGTAAGAAGATATAAGAAAAGCACAGTAAAAATTTCAGATTTTTTTGAGCTGTTTGATGTGATTTTTTGTGATTTTATGGATCAATTTTGACATTTTAAGGTTTCATGAACCTTAATTTTTTTTGTGGATCATGGAGTTGCAAAAATTTTTAGGGGAAGATGATATTGATGCTAGAGAATGGTGGCTCCTTTTGGAGAATAATTTTACAAAAACTTTTGGGCAAAGATAATTACTTCCTTTTTTGTCTGGGCTTGCACTACATTGGTTTGATCAATTGAGCTGTACAGAAATGTTTTCTTCATGGAAAGAAATATAACAGATCTTTTTAGATCGTTGGGCTATAAAAGAAGTAGAAAAAGAAGAAGAAGAAATAGAAGAATCATTAGAAGAAGAAGAAGAAGAAGAAGAAGAAGAAGAAGAAGAAGAAGAAGAAGAAGAATTAGATGATAAAGGTTCAAATTATTTGACTCCAAAGAAATCTAAGTCAATTTTTCAATTTCATGGATGTATTCAAAAGAAAAGGTTTATTGTGTCCATAAACCCTACCAGGTATTTATAAATTCATCAACATGAATGTGTCCAAGCATCTACATGTTCAAGCAAAGAATATCAAAGAGGTTCAAGTAGATAGTAAGAATATTTTGATGTTTGAAGCTATGAAGCTCATTATGGAAAAATATGTTTTGCATTCAAATTTTTATGCTTTGGATATGGATGATGTGGATATATTTCTTGGATATCCATGGTTAGAGACTTTGGGAAAATGAATATTAATGTTCAAAAAAATTTCATGAAGTTTTGGTATAGGAAAAAGAAGATCACTTTACAAGATATCATAGTGAAAAAGGCACCAATAACAATCTAGGTAGATCATGAGGATGAGATGGAAATAGGTGATGAAGAACATGATGAAGATTCAGATGATATAGATAAAGACACACTACAAATGAGCACTTCATCTACTCAAGAGACAAAGAAGGAAAAGGTGGAAGAGGTAGAAGCAAAGGTGGATAAGGTCAAAGTATTGGAAAAGGTTGAGATATATAGACACCCACATCATCTTGAGAGGAAATAATTATGGAACCAGGTGAGAAAGTGTCATAATAACAATCATTTTATCTATATAGGAAATAAAATTTCAAATCATTATGGATATGCATGGAATCCAAATAAAAAGTACTATAACACATGGAATGAATGGGGAAATCATTATGACTACGCATGGAAGAATACCTACTATGGTCATGGTTGGATTCAAAGAAGTGAAATAGAATATGGTACATTGAATAAAAAGAGGATTAATTATGCTGGGACACCAAAGAAATATAATTATGATCATGAATGAAATTAGATGAGTATAAGGGAATTTGGAAACAAGCTTGGAGAGCTATCCCTTGCCAAGATCATATTTGGATGGATAGATGATCGAGAATTGAGAAAAATGTGCAATGATTTGAAGCACACTCATTATTTGGTTTCTTCCTATGTTTCAGGGATGAAACATGTCAAGGAGGGATGCAATGCTATGTACCTAGGGATATGATATATTATTGTATATGGGTTGATAGAGATGCTGACATGTGGCACACATCCCCTTAGTTATATAGGTACAATATATTAGAATAATAGAGTAACTTGTGGAAGTAATACATTAGGTAATGGTCAGCCTACATTGGGATTAGGAGGTTACCCATCCATGGGTTAGATAGACGTATATATATAGGAGATGATTATCATGGTAAAGATAGTAAGTAAGCATTGAGTCTTCTATTGTAAGAGGATATTTGAGGTTGTCCCCTTGAAGAGACATTGTGGAGTTATTCCTTCCTAAAGGAGTATTATATGGTTTTTCCCTACCTTAAGGTTATTTCTACATATATTGAATATCAAGATCTTATCACAGAGTCACCATTGATGTTTGATAAATGCATCCATAGGCTGATAAGTAGAAAGACAACACTAAAAATCTTTTCACTACTTTGGACTTTAGTCCCACTAGGTGTGCCAAAAAATATTTTAGCTTGGAATTAAACCCTTTATGAGAGAGTTATTTAGGATCCCTAACTTTCATCTATAACTATGGGGACAACCTCAGGCTGTGGGTATCTTGTAGTGAGTTTAAACCTCTAGGATTTTTAAAGAGGCTAGTTCCTCTAGTTGGATCACCTAAAACTAATGTTGAAATGAAACTTCATGAGAAAAAGGGTAAGAATGGGGATAAGTTCTCCTAAGAAAGCTAACCAGGTGATACACCAAAGATAAATGGGAAAATCTCACCAGTGTGAAACCACACTGATTTTGTAGAGGATAATACCAAATTACACAATCTCAAGATCAAGTTAGTTGAATTAGTATTTCATGGAGGTTTTGAAAGAAAGGAATACAAACAGAGAAGAGTTCTAAGACTCATTAAAATATCACATCAATGGTATAAAGAACACTAAACCAAACCTACAAATAACATTGAAAAACTTCCTAAATAAGGTTAAAAAGGAGGACCATGGACAAGGAAGACTTTCTTTCACACATTACCATAGTACACAACTCAACTAACATGACTCCAAGGCAAGAGATAGGAAAGAAAAATCCTTTTATTGCATCAAGAGGTAGTTCTTACAAGTGCTTGACAAGGTCAAGCCTAATCAAGCTGAGCATATTTTTGAAATATCTCAAAGAGAGTCTCGTCTCCCAAAAAGATTAAAAAAGTCTAAAAACTAGGAACCATTACAATGGAAAATCATGATATAATATATATATATATATATATATATATATATATATATATATATATATAGAAGAGGAAAGAGAAGAGGAAGAACTTCTGGTGATGGAGAAAAGAGAGAAAGAGTCACCAATTACCAATGATCAAGACTATTCCTTATTGTCCTTGAGTTCTTTTTATTTAAAGTATGCAACTACTTTGACTATGAGGTAACCACTCGAGACCATCACCAAGTTGCTTGAGCCCCTTATTCATTCAAGTCTCTTATTGGAACTAACATAGCCATGCCTATGATAGCTACATGTCCTTACCAAGTATAAGTGATTCAACCCTTGAATTTAAGGCTTGATGTGTTCTTTACTACAACTTGGACTATCCTCATTGGTTTTTTGCATATTAAATACTCCACCTAGATGCATCTATTATTTTATAAATCACTTTACATGTTATAGATAAAAGGATAATTCCTTGCTATCTATTGATCTACTGAGCTTGTTGGATGTGTTTGTGCCACTTGTCCTTGATTGATTGGCCCTTTGGATTCACTTGGAGAGGACTTGTCTTTTTGAGAACCTAAGAAGCACTTCTAAGACCTAATTAGGCTTTTGACGTCTCATTACTTATTTTGGGTTTCTTACTACTCACACTTATTGAGTAATTAAGTAGTGCTCCTTAGAGAACCCAAAATACACTTCCCAGACCAAATCAGACTTTCCAAACCCCACTACTTACTTTAGGTTTATCATTACTGACAACTTATAAAGTTAAATAAGAAGTGTGCCTTCACAAAATTGAAGTCTTCCTGCTTGACAAACCCAAAGTCTTCTTAGAGAAATCTTGAAGTCTTTTACTTGTTAAATCCAAAAGCCTTCTCCTTCTAAGAACCTAAAGCTATTTGTTGTCTGCCCCTGGAATCCTAAAGTTGTTCTAAACTTGCCACTTTTTCTTGAATATCCATCTTCTCACACTTTGGTAAAAATTTGGTATATGGGCCATAAATGGCCAACATTTTTGGTGAATCATAGGGAAGCATGCCTACTATGTATGAGAACCCAGCTCATGTTGCCTTGTCTAGTCCATTAGGCATGGAGTCTCTGCTTTTGCAACTATGCTAGTCTAAAACTAGATACAAGGATGAACCTTACTAGAAATCCCTCTTGAATCAATGACCAAAACACAAAACAACACAAAATAAAGTTCCCAAGGCACTAAAATAAAATAAACTAGCTTAGAACAAAATAAAAAAAAACAAACAAATGTGCCCGAAACAATACTTGGAAGAATTTGAACAAAACTAATCTAATATATACATCCTAGAGCTATATGTGGCCTTTCCTCCTTGATCAAAAGGTAAGTTTGGTACTTTTCTTATGTTATGAGATAGGGGATTGAATAAGGCATACAACTAATTAACCCTTGGCCTTGATCCCTGCCTCTTCTTTATTACAACTATCAGCTTCTCTATCACCATGTTCAATAAGAACCAGGTAGCTCAAAAAAGGTCAACTATGTGAATCTAGAGGGTCTCAATGTCTTTGAATGGCTCCTTAACTGTAGCCTCTAATGGTGGTTTAACCTGGCAAACTTGTTCGATTTCTATGGCCTCCTCAATAAGACTAGATTTGTTTATTATCTCATGTTTTTAGGCTCATCAAGGAGCTGATAGCCTATTTCAAAGATCTAAAACACATCCATATTTGTAATGAATTCTTGAGCTGGTAGAGTTGGAAGACTTCCCACTCCATCCCCTTTGATCCACTTGACAAAGATGATTTTTTTAGATGCAACTAGACCATAGTTGCCTTAGAGAAGAACATAACCATCTCCTAAGATCTGAAACAAATCCTCAAATGAGCCTCTCAACTGATTAGGAACCTTTAGCTACTCTATAAGTTCATCAGTTTGATCAGCTACTTCATTCATTTCCTCATCCTCTTCATCATGTGGCAACTCATTCAAGGAAATGATAGCCTTAACAATCTCATTCTCCACATAAAGTGGTAGCTTTGCATCCTCAATAGTGTAGTCCACTTCATGCACAACTGTAAAAGAATCTTCAACATGTTCTCCTTCATTCAAGAAGGTTGCATTGATATTTTGTTAACCAAGGGGGGAACCTATGGTTATTTATTCCTTATAGTTGCTTATGACACTCTCTTCTTCAACTTCTTTAGATGCATCTCCCATAGGTTATTTATTTGGTTTTGAAGCTTCTCTACTTGGATCACCTTCAACTCCTCTTCCTTTTTCTCTTGAATTGGCTGAACCAATTTCTAGGATGGAAATGTGTAGGGAAAATCCACCTTTTCTTCTTTATTCTCTACTTCATGAATGACTCTCCATGAAGGAAAGGCTCTAGGATTTTGAGAGGAAAGGAGTGGAGGATACAAGGCTTCTTGACTGACTTCAATAATTACCACCTCCTTATTATACCCACTACTTTGAATAAATTTCCAAGATTGAAAAGATGGAAAAGATAGAGGATTTTGAGGAGAGAGGGATGGGGTTTGAAATACCTTTGATCTACTTAGATATGTAACTTGGATCCAAGATGGGAAAGGTAGAGGTTTTACCTTCATCTACTGATTCTACCCTTCTTCTTTTCTCCTTGCCTTCAATTCCAACTCTATTTTTTGCTTTGCTATATTCTCGTGAAATATCTCCTCCTTAAGGTGATCAGGAACAAAAGAAGGCTCTTGAAGAGGGATGAAGTTTTGGACCCAAACAACAGGCTTTTCCATAATAGGCACTTCATTTTTTTGATATCTCCCTTGGATGGATTTCTAATAAGGAAAAGATTGTGAAACATATGATGAACTTAGAATATTTGAAGTATCACTTGAAATGGTCACTTGAGGAGGAATGGGAAACACATAAGAAGGATACAGAGGTGCTTATGTAGGCACAAAATGTTGGTGGGGCTGGCCCTGCTATTCCTCAAGTCCTTCCAGCTTATCCTCAACACTCTGAATGTAACCACATATATCCATCATGTCACCAGTGAGGTTTCTCCAATTTTCTCTCTCAACAGGTGCCCATTCTACTTTGATTTGCTATAATGAATCCCTCACATAATAGATTTATAGAGGGGGAACATTTTGGCCATATGAATTTTATGAGCATAACTCTTGTGAATGCCTATCAAGGCTCATTAAATTTTGCCTAAGTGTTTGTATAGATGGCTTATGATAAGGTTGATGAGGAGTAGTATTTTGATGGGCTTGTTCATATGGATGATTAGGGCAATACTCCTGCATATATAGATCATGAAGAACTTTCCATGGTTCATCATAGACTTGATATAAATATTGGTAGGGCTGATTGAGCTCATATGGATCATGATGATCATATTGGGGTTATTGATAAAGAGGTGAATAATAGGAATATTCACCATAGTTGTTCATGTTAGCCTTATAAGTTAAGTAGGAGTTGATTAAAACTTTAAAGTGATAAACTTGGTTTTCTCATAACTAGGATCTTTGATTTGGAATCACCAATGGCACTAATACTTGCTTTCAAAAGAAAATAATGATGATCAGGCACTTGGACTACTTAAACCAATTGATATATGCTTAGAGTCACCATTGATGTTTGCTAAAATGCCTCCAAAGGTTGATGAGTAGAAAGATAACACCAAAAATACTTCCATTGCTTTGGACCTTAGTCCCATCGGGTGTGCCAAAAACTTTTATAGCTTGGAATTACACCCTTTATGGGAGAGTTCTTCAGGCTCTCTCATTTCTAGCTATAAGCATGGGGACAACCTTAGGCTATGGGTATCTTGTAGTGAGGTTGAACCTCTAAGAATTTTAAAGAGGCTAGTTTCTATAGCTAGATCACCTAAAATTAATGTTGAAATGAAACTTCACTAGAAAAAGGGTTAGAAAGGGGATAAGGGCTGTTAAGAAATCTAACTAGGTAATGAAACAAAGCTAAATGGAAAAATCTCACCAGCTTAAACCCATACTAATTTTACAGAGGACAATACCAACTTGCATAATCTCAAGATAGATCTGGTTGCATTAGTATTTCATTGAGGAGGTTCTAGAAGCAAGGAATGCAAATAGAGAGGAGTTATAAGACTCACTAAAATCTCACATAAATTTTAGAAAGAACACTAAACTAGACTTATAAATAACATTGAAAAACTCCCTAAACAAGGTCAAAAAAGAGGACCATGGATGAGGAAGACTCTCCTTCACACATTACCATAGTGCACAACTCAATAGACACAAATCCAAGGCAAGAGATAGGCAAAGAAAATATTTTTATTGCATCAAGAGGTAGTTCTTACAAGTGCTTGATAGGGTTGAGCCTAATTAAGCTATGCATATTTTTACAATATTTTGAAGAGCATCCCATCTCTCAGAAAGATTAAAAAAGTCTAAAAATTGGGAACCATTACAATGGCAAATCATGAGATATATATATAGAGAAGAGGAGAGAAAATAAGAATAAATTTTAGTGATGGATAAAGGAGAGAAGAAGTCATCAGTTACCAATGATTGGGACTATTCCTTTCTATCCTTGAGTTCTTATTCAAAATATGTAACTACTTTGACTATGATGTAACTAGCCAAGACCACCACCCAGTCGATAGATCCCCTTATGCATTCAAGTCTCCTTGTGGAATCGATAGAGTCATGCCCATGGTAGCTACATGTCCCTACCAAGTGTAAGTGATTTGACCCTTGTATTTAAGGCTTGATGTGGTTTTTACTACAACTTGGACTATCCCAGTCAATTTTTTGCATATTGACTACTGCACCTAGATGTGTCTATTCTTTATTTAACCACTTTAAATTCCATTTATGAAAGGATAAGTCCTTGTTATCTGTTGATCTACTAAGCTTATTATATGTGCTTATGCCACTTGTCCTTAATTTATTGTCCCTTTAGATTCACATGGAAAGGACTTATTTTTTTGAGAACTTGAGAAGCACTTCTAAGACCTAATCAGGGTTTTGATGTCTCATTACTTATTTTAGGTTTCTAACTACTCACAACTTATGAAGTAATTAAGTAGTGTTCCTTGGAGAACCCAAAATACACTTCCCAAACTAAATCAGGCTTTCTAAGCCCCAATACTTACTTACTTTAGACTTATCATTACTTGAAACTTATAAAGTGAAATAAGTAGTGCACCTTCATGACCCTGAAGTTTCCTACTTGACAAACCCAAAGTCTTATAAGAGAAATCTTGAAGGTTTTTACTTGTTAAATCATGAAGCCTTGTCCTTCCAAGAACCTAAAGTTGTCTACTATCTACTCCTAGAAGCCCGAAGTTATGCTAGATTTGTCACTTTTTCTTGAATGTTCATCTTCTCACACTTAGGCAAAATTTTGGTATGTGGGCCATAAATGACCAATAATAACCTTCTCACCTGATGAATCAAGGTGAATAGAATGCCTAGTCTTAGTCAAGACTACAAGAATGTCATTGTAAGGAGGTTTGTGAGAATGAAGCTGTAAGGAAGTATGAAGCTACAAGATGAGATTGTTGAGTGTGGAGCCCTTTGAGGCTATCACATGATCTTGGTGGAAAATTTTGGGGGATTAGTGAGCTCCAAAAATGTGGGGAGCACATTTTCTTGTGACCATTCCCCACTCCACATTTTATGGAACTTTGCTTCCATGTGAGAGGAATATTCTAAGATATTTTTCTAATTTCTATGTTGACTTCCATGTTTTGTGGAAGTGGGATTGACTTCCTTATTTTAAGGAGTTAGTTGTCAAATATCTAATTTCCATGTTGACTTCCATGTTTTATGGAAGTGGGATTGGCTTCCTTATTTTAAGGAGTTAGTTATTATCTCATTATTACTTGTGTAAGAATTTTTTGGAGGAGAGATGAGGATGGTGTGTTCCTTCCTTTATGGGACTTTTGATAAGCATGACTGAGTGGAGGATGGCATGTTTCCTTGAGGATAAGGCCATCTTGGATAAGCATGGTGAGTTTTCCTTGATTGGATGAATTTCTTCCATCTTTATTTATATATAGGTGGTTGTGTGACTTTACAGATTGATGTTTTTATTTACAAGGTATGGTATAGAAAATTGTGGTGTGATTATTTATAGGTATAGGTGTGGCATAAAATTCATTGATCATTATTGATAGACATCATATTTGGATCAAAAATTTAGAGAATTCTTGAGGAGATATTCAATCTCTGTGAGAGGTTCTCTTTGGAAAGTTTATACTCTTGTTCTATGATTATTTTTATTAAGGACTTTCTTGGTGGATGTAGCCCACATTGGGTGAACCATAGTACATCTATCTTATGTGATATTTTTATTTTTTTTCTATCCATTAAATCAATCATTTACTATGATTTAAGGCATTGATTCTGTGATGCAAGTAGTGCATAGAGAGATATGATTTTACACATTTTAAATATGTTTTATGTGTTTTAAATTAAGATTTTATGGTGAATTAAATCTAATTTTAATTCATTTAATTCCTAACAATTGGTATCAAAGCTTTGGTGGTGTTTTTGTTGAAGTAGTAAATTACAAGAAGGGTTATTAGCTTGATTGGGAGCTATGGGAGAAGAGATTAGATTCAAAGTTGAGAAATTTGATGGAAAATTTTTTGGTTTATGTAAAATGAAAATGGAAGATTACTTGTATCATAAGGAAATTCATCTCCCTTTGGAGGGGAAAGGAGGACAACTTGTAACCTTGAGTGATGCTGATTGGATATTATTTGATAGGAAGGAATTGGGAGTCATACGGTTATGCCTTGCATCTTCTGTTGCATTCAACATTTTAGATGAGAAATTTAGAAAGGATCTCATGAATAAACTTAGAAAGTTGTATATGTTAATAATGAAATATACTAAGAGGGGGGGTGAATCAGTATATTATATGTATTTTATTTAATTTGATTTATTTTCTTTAACCACTCAATCATACATTCAAGATATGCAATAAAATTAAAATAATAATTTGCACCACATGAGAGAGAGAGAGAGAGAGAGAGAGAGAGAGAGAGAGAGAGAGAGAGAGAGAGAGAGAGAGAGAGAGAGAGAGAGAGAGAGAGAGAGAGAGAGAGAGAGAGAGAGAGAGAGAGAGCATATTTTTAAGTGGAAATCCAAAGTGGGAAAAACCATAGAGAATAATCTGAAGTATATGAATGAACACCAAGTTAAAATACAAAATTCATAAGCAACAACTTGTAGGAGCACCAACCACTTTGTTGATCACCAACACAAAAACAATTTGTGAGCACCAACCCCTCTTGTGTATAAAACACAACCATCTCTCAATGTTGCTTATTCAACAAATGATAAAACTCTACAATATCTCCTACTTTTCTCTCTTTGAAAATAAATATAAACCATGAACTCTATTGCATATTACAATGGCTTCCCAAGCCTTTATTTATAGCTTTCCAAATGACCTTTGGCCTTCACCCTTTGTGACCCTTAAATTCTCATAGAAAATGGTGCCAAAATAGCATGACCCTTCGTATTCTTGTATTTGAAAATTCATATGGTGACCCTTCATAAGAAAAATCATCCTTTCATCTTTTGTCTTCATCCTTTCCTCTTTTGTCTTTATCTTGGTGACTTTTCATATTCCTCAAAGTGTCCCTTCATGGAAAAATTTGCCATAACTCTTTTGTATTCACATGGTGACTCTTGGAATTCCTCAAGGTGACTCTTCATGAGAACATGTGTCCCATTCCTCTTTTGTATTTTACCCCATGACTCTTTGACTTCTCAATGGGCCCTCTTTTGACTTATATGCAACCAAAAATATATTCATTAAGATTAAATAAATATTAACACACATTAGCCAAGATATGAATATTAAAAAACACCATTAAATGTAATGAGGCCTTTATCACTAATAATGCTAGACCTTTGACATCAATGACAATATTTGCAACAATCTCCCCCTTTGTCATTGATGGCAACTTCAAACTGAAACTACCACATCTTGAAACCTGCACATAATACCATCTAAAAAATATATAGTAACTCCCCCTTACTGTAGTAACCTATATCTATTCCCTGTACCTATTTCTACACCTATACTTGTACCTATTATTCTCCCCCTTTGACATCAATGGCAAAGGGCCTACCTAGAGATAACACTTAGCTCCCCCTTAACTAATGCTAAAACTCAATGGTATGAAGTAAAATAAATTACTCCCAACTTCTCTTGTAGATACTCAAATGTGTCTTTTGGTTGTGCCTTTGTGAAAATATCTGCAATCTGCTCTATAGTATTGATATATTCCATCTTAACCTATTGATCTGCAACCTTCTCTCTTAAAAAGTGATATCTAATGGGAATATGTTTTGTTCTTGAATGCATCATTGGATTCTTTGAAATATTTATAACACTTGTGTTATCAAAAAAAAAAGAAATAGGTTCATCATACTTTACCTTGATATCTTCCAAAGTTTGCTTCATCCAAAGCACTTGAGTACAACACAATACTGCTATAATATATTCTACTTCAGATATAGAAAGTGATACTAAATTCTTCTTCTTACATAGCCATGATACTTAACTATCACCAAGGAAGAAACCTCTACCACTTGTACTCTTTTTGTCATCCAAGCACCCTAATCAATCTGAATCTATATAAAAAACCAAAGTGAAATCTCTACATGTGGGATACCGTAATCCATAATCCAATGTTCCTTTGATATATCTAAATATTCTGTTCACCAACTAAACATGACTATCTTTTGGAAATGAATAATATCTTGTAACTATACCTACTACATGCATGATGTCTAGTCTTGATGTTGTCAAAAATAAAAGACTACCAATCATAGATCTATACAAAGATTGATCTGTAATAAGTGAATCTTCATCCTTGTTCACCTTATCTCTTATACACATTGGTGTGCCAAATGATGCACAATCCTCAAAACCAAAATTTTTAAACATTTTCTTGGCATATTTATTTTGAGATATGAAAATTCCTTTATCTAGCTGAAATATTTACAATCCTAAGAAAAATGACAATTCTCCAAGCATAGATATCTCAAATTCTTTTTGCATATTATCAAAAAAATATTTTGTCATATTTTCAATATTTCCTTCAAAAATGATATCATCAACATATACCACAATAATAAATTAATGCTCACCTTCTATTTTGATGTAGAGATTACTATCAACAAATCCTCTCTTAAAACCTTGATCCTATAGGTACTTATCAAGTCTTGCATACCAAGCTCTAGGAGCTTGTTTCAATCTATACAATGCTTTATTCAATTTGCATACATGGCTACTAATATTAGAGAGAATAAATCTCCTAGGCTTCTCAATTTAGACCTCTTCTTCTAGATTCCCATTTAGGAAGGTAGATTTGACATCCATTTGAAACATTTTGAAAATTTTAAACACTACATATGCAAGAAACATTCTAATAGCCTCTAACCTTGCCACTGGTGCAAAATTTTCTTCAAAATCTATTCCCTAAATCTAAGCATATCCTTTACATACTAATCTTACTTTATTTCTGGTCACTTCTCCATTTTCATTCAACTTATTTCTATAAACCAATTTTGTTCCTATCACATTGTGATCTTTTAGTCTAGGCACTAATTCCCAAGTATCATTCTTTTCTATTTGATTTAATTCGTTGTCCATAGAATTAACCCACTGCTTATCATGTCTAGCTTCTAAAAAGTTCTAGGCTAAATTTTGGATAATAAAGAAAAATTAACTTGCTCAGATTCACTTACCATCATTCTTCTGGTGTGAATTCCTTCATTTATGTCCCTGATGATGTCACTTTTATTATGATTTTTATGAACATATTTAGATGGATTTTTGGTTCCCTTTTTCTCCTTCTTCTCATCTTCATCTCATTCTTCAAAACCTTCCTCTTCAATGATTTTAGGAATGTCTATTGGATCACTGATTCTTTATGTTCCATCTTCTTATATGCTGACACTTGCACTTTCAACAATTTTCTTGATTCTTTTGTTATAACATTTATAAGCTTTAAATTTTCAAGAATAACTAATAAATATACTTTCATATATTCTAAATTTAAACTTACCAAGTTTTTCATCTATTTTCTTTATGAGGCATATGCTACTGAAAACTCTAAAATAATCAACTGTTATTGGTTTGTCTTTCCATAGCTCATAAGGAGTCTTGTCACTATTGAATCTCAATAATTCTCTATTCTAAATATGCACTACTATATAAATTGCCTCTCTACAATATTTATCTACTATCTTGGACTCATTTAGCATTGTCCTCACCATCTCCTGAACTATTCTATTTTTTTGTTCAACTACTCCATTTTGCTATGGAGTTCTAGCTACTGAATAATGTCTCTTTATTCCATGGTCTTTACAAAACTCAATAAATTGATCTGACATGAATTTTACTCCTTGATCTGATCTTAGACACTTTATCTTTAAATTGGTTTCATTCTCAACTAATGATTTGAAATGTCTGAAAGCTTCTAATTTTTTCTTTAAAAACATTACCCAAGTCATACATGAAAAATCATCAATAAAAAACATGAAATAATTCTCACCTTGAGTACTTTAAGTTCTCATAAGTCCACATAGATCAGCGTAAACAAGATCTAGTATCTGAGTAGTCGAGTATTCTTTTGTTTTGAATGACCTTTTAGCCTGCTTCCCATGCTGATAAGGTTCACAAAGCATTTTGGATGGCTTTGTAATCTTTGAAAGATTTTTGATTGATTGATTTTTGCTTATGTTGACAATATTGTCAAAATTTATGTGCCCTATTCTCCTCTACCATAGACAACTTTCTTCACTATGACTCAAACAACATCTTTGACCTTTGATGTCTGATAGCATATACAAATTATTGCCTGTTCTCTGAGCATCTGCAACCAAAATTTCTAAATTTTTTCTTCTAATTTCACAACCTTATATATAAAAATTTAGTGTGTTTCCTTGATCACAAATTTGACTTACACTCAAAATATTAAGCTTAAGACCTTCTACATATAAAACATTTTTAGTTTTAGTTCTACCATTATCCAAATTTAGTGTACCTTTTCTAGCAATTCTAGCAGTAGTATTGTCTCTAAATTTCACTGTACCACCATTGATCTTCTTTAAGGTTATGAACTTGATCTTATCTCCTATCATGTGTCTCAAACATCTACTATCAATGAACCATGTATTTTATTCATTTCTTGCATGTAAAGCAGTCTACACCAACATAGATTTTTTAGGTTGTTTCTTGTGCCATGAGCCTATCTAAACTTTCTTTTTGATGAGTGGATCCTTAAAAATCTGATCCTTCTTGACTAACTCAAACACAATTATAAAGTATTGGGATATGTGTCCAAATTTTTTACACTTGTTATATATTATGGCCTCTTCATTAAAGCCTGATAGAGGAGCAAAAGAGTTGTGGCTTGTACTTGACTCTGCATGACTTTCTTTCTCCTTATTTCTAAAAATGTTATCTCTTTTTTAACATTTTAATTTCTTATGACCATATCCATTACAATAAAAATAGTAACCATAAAATAGGACCCTTTTGTGCATCTCTAACCTAATTACCTTTTGTAGCTTTGTTCCCTCTAGCCTTCTTTGTTTGAGATGTCCTCTATATTCTCAACTTCTTCCCTTTTTATTTCTTCTTTTGTAAGAGATTTAGCATAGATTTTTCCTTTTTCTTTGTTTGTGAAAGTAGTGGCCTCCTCTTTCTCTTTTTAACATCTAATACCTATCTTATTTGACATTAATCTTTGATTTTCTAATATCTTATTCAACATATCAGTGTTATTCTCAAATTTTGAATTATTAGCTACTCTATCATTGATTGCTTTATTTATTTTCTCAAGATCTGCTTTTAAATAAAGCAATTTCAATAATATATCTTTCACATTATTTACTTACTATTTTCAACTGTGCCATTAGATCTTCTTCATTCTTCTTAGCTTCTTCAAATTGTGCTTGTAGATCTTTAATTATTTCTTTTGATTCCTTTTCATTTTTCTCAATTTGGAGCTTTAATATTTGATTATTCTTTTCAAGAGATTTTAACTCTTCTAAGGCACAAATGAGTTCTCCTTCTAGATTCACTTTAGCTTCATCCCATTCTTCTTCTTGATCATCTATACTTTTACTTGTGGAGGCATCTTCATGTTTGGCCATGAATAGAATCTCTTCTTCTTCTGAGTCACTGAGTCCACTATCTTCAATTGAGCTAGGATATTTAGAATACAAACTCTTCTTTTCACTTGAATTTGCCTTTAAAATTCTTCTTGTATGTAGATTTTCCTTCTTCATTGTCATCATTACCCTTATTTAGGTATTTAGATGCAAAATGTCCAATCTTTCCACAATTAAAACATTTAAAAGGTAATTTTCCTTGATATTTACCTATGCTCTTTTTTGACTTGAGAATGAATTGAGCTCCATTGTCATCTTCATCATTACTAGAATTATCACTTGATTCTTGAATTTTAGCCTCCTCTTTGTTTGATGTCTTAAAAGCCACTTTTATCTTTGAAGGTTTATCTTATTCAATCTGCATATCATATGCCGTAAGAATACCATGATGCTCATCCATTTTTAGCTTGGCTAAATTCTTCATCTCTTCAATTGTTGAAACTTTTGCATCATATCTCAATGGTAGAGATCTCAAAAACTTTTGAACCATAGTCGATTCTTCTAAATTTTCTCCAAGACCTGGAATCTGATTGACTATTTGATTAACTTGTAAGAGATAACTTGCTATATTTTCTTCTTCTTCCATATTCAAACTCTCAAACTATCTTCTAAAAGTCTGAAGCTTAGCTTGCTGAACCTTTCCATCACCTTTGTAAATATTCTCAATTTTTATCTAGGTTTTATGAGAAGATTTACATTACATAACTTTAACAAATTTTGATTCACATAAACCACATAAAATAGCATTTAATACTTTAACATTATTTCTACTTGCCTTCTTTTTTTTCAGAGTAGTTACAAGTGTTTGTGGCTCTTCATATTCCTCCACTACTGCTTGCCATATTTTGAATCCAAGGGCCATCAAATACGTCTTCATCCTTGTGTTCCAAAAAACATAATTCATCCCATCAAATAAAGGTGCCTTATTTGTAAAAAATCCTTCATGTGATCCAACCATCATGTTTTTCCTAATCTTCCTTCAGGTTGTAAAATGTTTTCAAAAGGAACTTGCTCTGATACCAATTGTTAAGTATGAAAATATACTGAGAGGGGGGGGTGAATCAGTATATTATATATCTTTTATTTAATTTGATTTATTTTCTTTAACCACTCAATCATACATTCAAGATATATAATAAAATTGAAATAATAATTTTTACCACACAAGAGAGAGAGAGACACCATATTTTTATGTGAAAACCCAAAGTGGGAAAAACCATAGAGAATAATCTCAAGTATATAAATGAATACCAACTCAAAATATAAAATTTGCAAGCACCAAATTGTAGGAGCACCAACCCCTTTGCTAAGCACCAACATAAAAACTATTTGTGAGCACCAACCCATAGGAACACCAATCCCTTACAAAGATTCATGAGCACCAACCCACAGGAGCACCAACCCCTCTTGTGTATAAAACATAATTATCTCTCAATGTTGCTTACTCAACAAATGATAGAACTCTACAATATCTCCTACTTTTCTCTCTTCAAAAACAAATACAAACCATGCACTCTCTTGCATATTACAAATGGCTTCTCAAGCCTTTATTTATAGCTTTACAAATGACCTTTGGCCTTCACCCTTTGTGATCCTTCAATCCTCATGGAAAATGGGGCCAAAATAGCATGAACCTTCATATCCTTGCATTTGAAAAGTCATATGGTGACCCTTCATAAGCAAAAGCATCATTTCCTCTTTTATCTTTATCTTGGTGACTTTTCATATTCCTAAAAGTGTTCCTTTATGGAAAAATGTGCCATACCTCTTTTGTCCTCACATGGTGACTCTTGAAATTACTCAAAGTGACTCTTCATGAGAAAATGCATCCCATTCCTCTTTCATCTTTTACTCCATGACTCTTTGACTTCTCCATGGGCCCTCTTTTGACTTATATGCAACCAAAAATATATTCATTAATATTAAATAAATATTAACACATATTAGCTAAGATATGAATATTAAAAACACCATTAAATGCAATGGGGCCTTTATCACCAATAATGCTAGACCTTTGACATCAATGATAATATTTCCAATAGTATGAGAAACTCTTTGCTTCAAATAAAATATTTCTTATGAAAAGATTGTTTAATATGAAAATGTCTGAAAATGGTTTTATTTCTAGTAATTTAAATGATTTTAATATAGTTGTAAGTATGCTCACTTCTATTGGAATTGAATTTTATGATAAGTTAGAGATTTTTTGATTTTGTGTTTTTTACTTGATAGTTGGGATAGCTTAGTTATGGCTATGAGTAATGTAGTCCCTACCAAGGGATGTTTAAATTTTGAGGATGTTATAGGTGTGATTTTTAATGAGTAAATGTGAAGGAAGAGCATTGGTTAATCATATTTAGGGAATGATTTTATTGTTAAACTTAGAGGGAGGCAAAAGGATAGAAGCAAAGGAAATTGTGAAAAGTCAAAGGGTATATCAAAATCTAGATCTAAAGCCAAAATGATATGCTGGTATTGTGGAAAGAGTGGACACTCAAAGAATAAATGTTGGTCACTTTAGGATAAGAAGGTCAATAAGGAGGAAATGATTGAGTTAAATGTGACATTAGGTAAATCATGTCAA
Source organism: Torreya grandis (assembly GCA_037957365.1). Taxonomy (NCBI): domain Eukaryota; kingdom Viridiplantae; phylum Streptophyta; class Pinopsida; order Cupressales; family Taxaceae; genus Torreya; species Torreya grandis. Next base: position 1,347,530 of record JARHVA010001254.1, on the reverse strand, counting down.
GATGCCTTAATTCTTTCTTTGAATAATTTTTCTGAGTCTTGGGTATTACATTCAGGGGCTTCTTTTCATGCCACCCCACATAGGCATTATTTTACTAATTATGTTCAAGAAAATTTAGGTCATGTTTATCTTGGTAATGATGAACCATGTGAGATAGTAGGGAAAATTTATATTTAGGTGGAAATGTAGAATGAGAACACATGGATGTCAGACATGTGCCTATGTTTAGACAAAAATTGGTTTCAAAGGGGCAATTGGGTAGTGAGGGTTGTTCGGTAATGTTTACTATAGATTTTTGGAAAGTTACCAAAAGTGCTCTTGTGGTTTCAAGAGGTAATAAAGTTGGTAATTTATATTTGACTAGTAGTGTTGATTCTTGTGATTTAGTTGCTATAGATGGAAATGTAACTATGTGGCACTATAGGCTCAGTCATATGAGCCATAATGGCATGGAGATCTTAAAAGACAAATTGCCTAGATTAAAAGAAATTGAATTATAATTCTATGAGGATTGTGTGTACAAGAAATAAAAGTGAGTTAAGTTCTCGAAAGTTGGACCCACAAGGAAATAACATAAGTTAGAGTTGGTACATTTAGATGTATGGAGACCAACTCAGGTATCTTCTGTTGGTGGTTCTAATTATTATGTCACTTTTATTGATGATGTAACTAGGAAAGTTTAGGTTTATTACATTAAAATGAAATTTGATGTATTTGACACTTTTAAAAAGTGGAAAGCCTTGGTTGAGAATGAAATAGGTCTCAAGTAGAAATGTCTCAGATTGGATAATGGAGGTGAGTATTGTAGTAATGCTTTCTTTAATTATTTTTATAACAATAGAATCCATAGGCAAAGGATGGTTCCAATAAATCCATAGTATAATGGGGTATCTGAAAGGATGAACATAATAATAATGGAATGTACTAGGAGCATGAGGTTACATATAGGGTTGCCTTTTTAGTTTTGGGTATAAGCAATTAACATGATAATTTATCTAATTAACAAAGGACCTTTAATGCCTTTGGATGGAAGCATTCCTGAAGAAGCTTGGTCTGGTAAGAATTTTTATTATTTTTTTATTAGAGTCTTTGGATGTGAGGCTTTTGCTCTTATTAAGAAAGAGGATAGGACCAATTTAGCAAAATAAAAAAAATGCACATTTATTGGCTATGGTGAGGATGACTTTGGTTTCTATTTATGGAGCATTAGAGATAAGAAAATATTTTAGTCTAGAGATGTAATCTTTAATGAAAAACTCATGTATGAGAATTAGTTTCAGGAATAAGAACAAGAACATAAATAGTACAAAGTATTGGATGACATTGTGGATGGAAAAGTATCCAATGAATTAGTTTAGGAACCTTCTACATAAAGACCCCAAAATCCTATGGTAAGAAGGTTTACTAGGGTAAGAAGATCACCTAAACATTTTTCTCCTTTGAATTATTTATTACTCACTGATAAAGGAGAACCAATGTGTTATGAAGAAGTGATTCAAGTAGATGCTAGGAAGAAGTGGGAGTAAGCCATGGATGAGGAGCATAGATCTCTCATGGAGAAACAAAGTGGGATTTGGTAGGCTACCTAAGGGAAATAGTGCATTTCCAAACAAGTGGATTTATAAAATAAAAGAAGAAGATGAAGGGAGAAAAAAGTATAAGGCTAGAATGGTGGTTAAGGGGTTTGTACAAAAAATAGGTATTGATTTTGATGAGATTTTTTATATTGTTGTAAAAATGACTTCTATTAGGATTGTTCTTGGTTTAGTTGCAGTTGAGGATTTTTACTTAGCATAGTTAGATGTGAAAACTACTTTTATTCATGGTGATTTGGATGAAGAGTTGTATATGGAGTAACCATAGGGATATGAGGTCAAAGGGAAAGAAAACTATGTGTGCAGACTAAAGAAGAGTTTATATGGCCTGAAACAAGCTCCACGACAATGATATAAGAAATTTTATGTTGGAACAAGGTTATCAAAGGTGTAATTCTGACTGTTGTATGTAAATCAATTTTTTTGATGATGGTTATTTTATTATATTATGCTTTTATGTGGATGACATGTTAGTTTTAGGAAAAAACATACAATATATTCATATACTTAAGAAATAGCTTAGTGAATCTTTTTATATGAAGGATTTGGGTGCAACAAAGAAATGGTATGAGGATTACTCATGATAGAAAGGAGAGGAAGATAATTTTATCCCAATAAAAGTGTGTGAAGAAATTATTAGAAAGATTTAGTATGTTAGATGCTAAATTTGCTGGTACTCCTTTGGTAGGCCACTTTAGATTATCAAAGGAGTAGTGTCCCAACATAGAGGTTGAAAAGCTTAATATGTACAAGGTACATTACTCATCAACAGTTGGAAATTTGATGTATGTCATGGTTTGTACTAGGTTGGATATTACCCATATAGTGGGAGTTATGAGCAAGTATATGAGTGATCCTAGTTATGAGCATTGGCAAGAAGTGAAATGGATTCTTCAGTACTTGAGAGGAACTATAGATATTGCATTATGTTATGGTGGATTAGATACCACTTTGCATGGTTATGTGGACTTGGATATGGTAGGGGATATTGATAGCAGGAGAAGTATGATAGATTATATATTTACTATTGGAGATATAATGGTTAGTTAGATTTATAGGATACAAAAGGTTTTGGATTTATCAACCATATAGGTAGAGTATGTTACTACCATAGAGGCTATTAAGGAGATGATTTGGTTACAATAGTTGTTTCTAGAGTTGGGGCATGAATAGGAAGTTATCAGACTACACAGTGATAGTCTGAGTGTTATTCATTTGACAAAGAACTCCACTTTCTTCTCAAGGACAAAACACATTTAGTTACGTTATCACTTCATTAGGACAACTTTGGAAGAAAACTTAGTAAAGCTAAAGAAGATTCATACTAGCCAAAATCCTATGGATATGATGACCAAGGTGGTCACATTGGACAAATTGAGACTATGTTTAGATTTGGTTGGCCTTAGTGATCATGGAGTAGTGATAGATTTTGTTTAGGAGAAACGGTATCCAAGTGGGATATTGTTGAGTTTGGATCCCTTTGAGGCTATCACATGACCTTAGTGGAACATTTTGGGGGCTTAGAGAGCTCCAAAAATGTGGGGAGTGAATTTTCTTGTGACCATTCCCCATTCCACCTTTTATGGAACTTTGCTTCCATATGAGTGGAATATTCTTAGATATTTTTCTAATTTTTATGTTGACTTTCATGTTTTGTGGAAGTGGGATTGACTTCCTTGTTTTAAGGAGTTCGTTGTTAAATATCTACTTTCCATGTTAACTTCCATGTTTTGTGGAAGTGGGATTTACTTCCTTATTTTAAGGCGTTAGTTGTTATCTCATTATTACTTGTGTAAGCCTTTCTTGAAGGAAAGATGAAGATGGCATGTTACTTCCTTGGTGGGATTTTAGATAAGTATGAGGAGGATGGAATGTTTCCTTGAGGATAAAGCCATCTTGGATAAGCATGGCAGGTTTCTCCTTCTTGGATGGATTTTTTCCATCTTTGTTTATATAGAGGTGGTTGTGTGACTTTGCATATTGATGTTTTTATTTACAGGGTGTGGTATAGTAGCTTGTTGTGTGATTATTTATAGGTAAAGGTGTGGAATAACATTTATGGATTATTATTAACATACATCAGATTTGGATCATCAATTTAGAGAATTCTTTTGTGAATTCTTAAGTAGATATTCAATCTTTGTGATAGGTTCTCTTTGGAGAGTTTGTACTCTTGTTTTGTGATTATTTTTATTCAAAACTTTCTTGGTGGACGTAGCCCACATTGGGTGAAACATGGTATATCTATCTTATGTGATATTATTGGTTTTTTTATTTTCTCCATTAAGAAATAATTTATTGTGATTTGAGGAATTGATTTTGTGATGCAAGTGGTGCATAGAAAGATCTAATTTTACACATTTTAAACTGGTTTATGTGTTTTAAATTAAGATTTTATGGTGAATTAAATCTGATTTGAATTCATTTAATTTATAATAGAGATGAAGTGAGAGATCAGAAGTTTTAATCTTTAAGTTAATCTCATCAGACTCATCATTATCAAAATCTAAAAGTTTAGGAGGAATGTTACCAATGACCTCATGATGCCCATTATAACCATGGGTTGAATTAATAGGAAAGCTGAGATGCTAAGATTCATGAAATGGAACACTTGGAAAAGGCTCAAGCGTAGGCATCTTGAAGACACCATAATATTGGTATTGTTTGAAATTCCAAGGGTTAGTGTCACCTTGAATCCTATAAATGGCTCCATTATAAGGGAATTTAATGCATTGGCAGGTGGAAGAAGTAATAGATCTCATGCTGTGGGTCTAGGACCTACCAAGAAAGATGTTATATAAAAGGGGGAAGTTAAAGATCATCACCTTCACATAAATGGTGATAGGTGGGATGGTAATGGGAAGCCATACATAACCTATAGGAGGAATTTTCCTTCTATCGTATCCTTGGCATGTGATGTGTGTAGACTTAAGATTACATTCAAAATACCCAAGGGTCTTAATAAAATTAAGATAAGTGACACATGTGCTAGAACCCTCATCAATCAAGGTATGATTAACTTGGATATCACTGATTTGGATGCTAATAAATAAAAAAAGATCATCCACATGAAGTAAAATCTCATTGGGAATCATAAAAGCTATGGGAAATTTTAGATAAAAAGAAGTATCTATAGTTTCATCAACATGGAAAGACATCTCTTCATATTGTTTCAAAATAATATCTTTAGAACTAGATAAAACTATCTCCCATCCTGTGAGAGGGGATGAGGGAAATTCATCTCAAATAGGAGCTACATGAGGTAGTTTTTATGACATGGATAAGTACTCATAAGCTTAATGAATGGAATTTAGGATTGGATATTAGTGATTTTTGCAATGGGATCTCACTCATCATAGCCCATAAGAAGGTTATTATATACAAGTGTGTAATGGTTAAGGAAGTCCTCAGAAGGAGGAACCAAAGTACATTAGAAGTTTTGTTGATAAAAAAGAAGAAGAAGGTTTAAAACAAGGTGGTAAATCATGTTGAGATTATGAACTAATTGGTTCAAGTTGATTTTGAGAACTAGAAGAAGTGTTAAAAGAAGCTTAATTATCATTAATAATGGAAGATGATGAAAGAGTGGTATAAATAGAATGGGATGTGTTATACAAGGTGGAATCATAAATTGGATCATCAAAAGTGATAAGATATTCTTACCCCAACTCATCTAAATGAGTTGGAGAAGAATCCTAGATAACACAGTATGTGTTATGTGAAGAAGTGTAGATAGGTTGGGAATCAATGAAAGCCACCACCCTTCACATATTAGTCACGTTAACCACATTTTATTTAGAATTTGGTTCAATAAGATTTTTTACATTATTGGTGGAAGGGGTGGGCTTGTCTTGATTGTCTTGAATAAGTTGATGATTAGGTAGAGAATCCTTATAGATAGCCAAATGAGCATTTGCTTGATTCAAGGATTGAGTTTTATCATTTGATTTATGGTCCTTGAAAGTAATTTCATAGGCTTTTTGATGCTTACAGATAATGTAATCATGATAAAAATTAGGTCCTTGTTAGGATCATACCAGGATTTCATAGGATGAGTAGGGTCAAGTTCTCATGGTAGACACTTGGGTAGACTCTTAAGAAATTTAGTCTAGGATAAAGTTTTTTGAACATTGATGTTATTGGGTAAAGAGAAATGAGGATTAGTATATTGTTGAGAAGAAGAAGCTAGTTCTGAACAAAGGTTAGGAATGATAACTTTAACATTGTGAATGGTGTCATAAGAATCAGTAACACCATCATTAGTGATATTGCAATTTTTATTCTTAAGTAATAAATGAGGACTTGTATAAGGTTGGGGTGGCTCAAATTGATGCATTAGGAAAATTTGATTTTAGTTTGGTTAATAGCATCCTCTAATGTATGTGGAGAGAGAGTGCAAACTTGATATTTAATTTAGGGAAAGATAACATTTGTAAAGAGATAAAAAAAGTTGTCATCTACAATATTATGTTCACATTTGTTTGACAAAGTCTTTCATCTCTTAACAAAGGCTTGGGTAGTTTCATTCTCCTATTGTTTACAATTAATGAAATGGGCCAAAGTGTTTTTAGGAAGATCATTAGTTTGGAATTATTGCACTAAAGCATTTACTAAATCCTCCAAACTAGAAATGGAATGAGATCTAAGTTGACTATACCAATCCAAGGCATCACTCATGAGGGTTTTGGATAGGAGCTTGGTAGTGAAAAAGGTGTTTAATTTGACCCAATCCTTGTAAATATTTATAAATTTTTTGAGGTGAAGGGTAAGATCAGTTGACCCATTATAAGAAATTGTAGATGTTATACCTCATATATCAATGTTGGCAATTTGAGTAGTGAGAGGTTTATTTTGTAGATGTTTAATGGATTTATTGACTAAAGGAGGCTGAGGAATGAGATTGCCTTGATAATATTGAAGAGGAGGGGGAACATTTTGGTTATGTGTACCCCAAGCTATTGGTTGAGGATGAGATTACGGGTTAAGGAGGTGGTTTTGCATTCTCATCATTTGATTCATATTATGCACTTAAAAGATATTCATTTGATTGAGAGTTTTTAAAAAAAAGTTAATGCATTTGATTAACATTAGAAGCATTAGAATTGGTATTTATGTTGGTATTAGTGGTTTGGGTACCACTATTAGTGTTGATTCGAGCTTAAGAAGAATTGTGAGAATTTGAGGCATTAGTGGCAAAATTTACTTGTGAAGCAAAAGATGGACTAGTGAATGGTTGAGAGGAAGAAGCACTATAAGCATGATTGACTTGTGTATAAATTGATGAAATAATAGAAGGATTAAGGATATTGCATCTTATGAGAGGCCCAATAGATATAGAACCTACCATGTTAGTTGAGATACTAGGCATGGAGGTAGAAGAGGTTAGAGAAGAAGAAGTCATGACATAAGAAGGAATAAAAATTAAAGGAAGAGGTTGGGAACCAAAGAAAGTTTTTTCTTGAAATCTTTATGATAATTTAGGAGTGGGTGAATGAGGCTCTTTTATTTGACCACTGATCATGAGGTTGTAAATGGTAGAAGGATCTTTTCCTATATATTGAGGAAATTTAGAAATAAAGAAAAGCATTTTGGGAGTATACTCTAACTCAGGTTGGTATTCTAATAAAAGAGGATTATGCTACAAATATGTATGAGGAGGAGTCCCATAGTTCATTATGTGAGTGTCAATATGATCATTACTAGCATCCAAAAGATGACCCTACTCTATCTGTAGGAGACCCTATTAGGATTGGTAAATTTCACATGTTTGTTGACTAAAAATTAGTGTCATTATCTAATATAAATTCCATGATTAAGGAGAAAGAAGAGAGACAAGAAAGCAAAGGTCAAAAAGAGGTGACTAAAACTATAAAAGGTTGACTAGGTCGATCTAGTATAGAAATAAGGACTATAAAACTATACAAGGTCAACTGGGTCAATCTAGTATAGTGTATAGAAGGCAAAAAAAGCACTAGGTCAATTGGGTCAATCTAGTAAAAAAAATAAGGAACTTAATAATCCTAAAAATAGATTACAAAATGAAACTAGCTAACTTTTCAAGTAATGAAGAGTAGTAAGTACTATAAGGAAATAAATAGCCAATTAGATTAACTCTAGCCAATCCAATTGAAACACATAAAAAAAATCTTGCACCAATGCTAGTTAATGGAAGGTTTTGCACACATAATTGAGTAAAGATAAAGAAAACAATTTGAAAATTAAAGCTAACTAATTAGTTAACTTGATTGTCTATTAGATTATTAAGATGTGATTTTTAATGTGATTGGAAGTTGGCTATAAGCAAGGTACTAAGTAACAATATGAGGATGGTTTCATGTAGTTTTGGTTGAAAGGGAATATAGTGGTAATGATGCAAGCTTGGTATTATGTCCTACCCCCTCACTTCACACACTAAAGTGATAAGGGTGTCATGTGCTTAACCAAAATATACCATTAACCATGCTTTATACTTGTCCAAAGCATCAAGTTGGCTTCCCCGTTAGTGATGAAATCCAAGTAGGTTAGCCCGGGGTAAATTTTTTTTAAATTGATTATTTATGCTATGTGATTTGGCCATGTGTGTATAAAATAGAAATAGTGAAACTAAGTGATTAATTTAAAATCTCCTAATTAAACTATGTGAACTATTCTAAGCATGCAAACAATAAGAAAATAAATGTGTGAGATAATTACTAAAAGATATGAGGTTAATTCAAAATTTGAAACAAGGTATAGTATGAACATTATAGGCATAAAATTTAGAATAGGGTTGATAGTGTCAAACCTATACTATAGAAGTAAGGTCTGAAAATAAACTAAGTTGGTAGTGTCGATCTAGTTGAATAAGTGCAGTTTTGAAGATTAAAAACTATGAAATGAAAGATAAAAAAGAGAGAAATAGGGAGGTAGAAAGGAACCTTGGTGGATTAGAGATGTAATGAAGAAGACTGTTAGTCTAGAACTTGGAAGTATGTTTGAGAAACCTACAAATTGGGTTGATAATATCGATAAAGTTATACAAGAACCTACTAAAAAGTGTTGAAACTATAAGGGGTTGATTGGGTTGACCTAGTAGGTTGAAATATATGTCTAAAAATTTGGAAACTTATACTAGGTCAATTGGGTTGATTTAGTTGTTTGTTCCTATAACCTATGAATAGAGATAAAAAATTAGGTTGATAGAATTGATCTAGAATGTTAAAATATATGATCAAAATGATGAACAAAATAAATGAAATAAATGAAGGTAAAAATGAAAAAATCCAATAAGGTTTAGTTCATGTCAGGTTTACTAGAATGTATGCAATTATAAATGCATCATGTCCATGAATTATTCCTAGATCAGATAAGATAGATCGCACCTATACTTTTGATTGGGATACAATTGTTAAGTGAGAGAATGAACAATATGGGGATTGAATAGACCTGATTAAGGGATCACTTGTATCACTTATCATAACACATAATTGTATGAAGGGTTCTAAAGTCTACAATCTAACACAATCACACAACAACCTTAATAGAGTCCTAATGTTTTAAATATTCACTCTAATCTAATAACAAGAAATCAAAATCTATTATAGTTCTCACTAAAGGTTTTGGCATAAAGTGGGGGTTAAAAACAATAAAAAAAACTAAAATAAACATGTATTAGAAGACATATACTCATGTCAATGTATACAAAATCCTAATATATGGAAAGAAGAATATAAATGCATTATCTATCTACTCTTAAAAAGGAGAAATAAAGATAGGAATACTTACCTTTGAAGATGAACCCACCGAGTCAAAATCTCTCCCTTGACCAAGGTGCTTCATAAGAAATTGTTGTGGTAAGGATAACCAAGATAAATCAGCTCTAGGCTAAACAACCTATCTAAGCATCTAAAAGACTTCTCCACAAGGCAAGATCTGTATCTCCAAAGAAATTATTGAACCCTAAACTTTATTCCTCAAGTAGAATGGTTAATAAGTATATGTTCATTCGCACTTCTTAGTTATTAATTCTTCCCTTATGAAATGGTGGGAAATGACCTTGTATGTATAGGTGGATCTTTCCATAAATCCTTTTGAGAATGTTGGTTGTACAGGGTCGATCCAATCAACCTAATTTGTTTTCAAGGATAGTTTACCAAATCTAAGATAGGTCAGCCAAAGGGATAACAATCCAAGAAAGTAAAGAATACCATTAAACTATACTGGGTCAACCCAATTGACCTAATACAACTAACAATCAAAAAGGATGTTAAGGCAAGAAAAAGAGGAATGAAAAGAGGAAAAGACTAAAATATGTAGGTCTGATAAGAATAAGCTTAGGGTTAATGGTTTTAGGAGATAAGTGTTTAGATGGAAAGTGGAAAAAGGAACAACAATCTTACAAAGCACTGATGGTCTACCTACCCCTTTCTTGGTGCACCCCTTAAGGCATGAACTCAGAGAGACTTGACAAGTTCTTACAAGATACAAAGTGTTAGTAATCAATAAAATTTTAAAAATATCATGTGTATGCACTAGATGTGCCAAAGGCCATGAAATCTCAACATGCTAGTTCAAAATATGATGGTAGTACTTAGGTTAATATTCTTACTTATCCCACTCCCTAGCTAGAAACTCCTCCAAGTAGCATTCCTAAAGTTAGTTTGACACATGCTAGAAATATTTCAAGTAATATCTCTTAGGACAACACTCTACATACTACACCTAGAACATAATGAGGTAGGATAAAGGCTAGTTATCTATTTCCTTAGTTGAACATGGGTTGCTCTATAGCCTTAAGGATTTGGTTCATATTTTAAAATCATTGAGAAGCCACTCATTTTGATAAATAATATAGAGTGTATTTTACCTAGTGATGGGTGATTTGACATATATTCCCCAAGGAAATAATAGGTTTGGGTTAGAGACAAACAATTACAAGGGGATCTTCTTTTAAAAGTGTAAAAGGGTGCAAAAGGACCCTTTATTTAGTCAAGTTTTTAAGCTTGTGTACAAGGGGTATGACCCTTTTCCTTTCCATTACTTTATCTTTGTCTCTTCTATAATAATTTTGGTTGTAACGACTTTGTCATTATGATTATGAATGGAATCTCTCTTGTATGAGGAGTCTCATCTAATGATATATATGAGCATCATTCAAAAAATTTAAAGGGTTGGATTTTTAATAGAAAAATTGAGAGAACTTCATTAATTATTAGAAATATTCAAGGAATCTTATTTTTTTCTATGAAATCCTTCTTGAATTCTAAAAAAAATGTGATGGATGTTATATGTTTTCTAGGATTATGGTATACATTTTGATTACTTTATGTGTGATTAGTAAAGTTAAGTAAATCACTAACCTCAAATATCTTTTCACCTTATTATGTTTATCTAAATGGTCATATGTGAATGTGTTTTATTATCAATTTTATTTGGTTTTCCATCTCCTGAAGTAATATTATAGGATAATGTTCACTAAAAATTCCTCCTCAGACTCACTACCCTGTCTAGATTAGTTTGAGCCTAAACAAGACTACCTAGAAAAAGGTAAGTTTTAGTCATATTTATGAATATTCCATGAAAATGATAGTATCCCCACAAATTCTAAGAACTTACTTTTTTGACTTACCCTCTTTCTGTTCTATTTTTAATTTATTTAACTCAAACTTAGAATTAAAGGCCATTGCTAATACTGTCATGGGAATGATTTTAAATATCTTAATATATAGTAGAGTTTGGATGCATAATTGGTATACTGAGTGGTAACATATTTATGTTCTCAGATTTATTACCAACAAGATACATAAGAGAACCCTAAACTACAAATTGTGCCATGGATTATGCCTACATCCCTAAAATAAGAGGGATTTATTACATTATTCCCCCCTTTGTGGGTGTGCATAAATACCTCATCAAAAGTGAACTTGAGACCAATGTGACCTATAAAAATGGGATAGTGGGTTGGGTTGGACTAACCTCAACAAATATCTAGTGTCTAACTAAGTGTTGCCTACATTTCCAATACTATGAAGAGGGCCTAAATTACATGTAGTTATCCCACTAATGTGAGTATGTGTTGCATCATGAAGATTCAAGTATAAATCATATTTCACCTAGGTCCTTATTTTATATAAAAATGTAGAATAGATATATAATTGTATAAAATTTAAATTTACAATAAAGAACAATCTAGGTCTAATGTGCTCTAAGTATGCCTTTGTTAAATAGGGAGAGCTTGTACTAAATTTACTTTAATGAATTTTAATATAAGGTTCTCAATTTTGAATTGGGGAACTATTAACACACAAATCTAATCAAACAATATCCAAACTTCAAAAATAAAGCACCCAAAAGGGTAACATGACCCAAAAAGGACATGAAAGATACATTGGGACATCTCTAGTAATTATGGATAATTTTGGTAAATAGGATCTATCTATAATTACCATAACTATTTTTAAGACATAAAAAAGTAAAGACTAGCAAAATAGGATCAAGGATCCTTGTGACAAAGTCAATAAATATGAATAAGTTAAAATATAAGACTACACAATCAAGTAAAGTATATAAGGATACATAAAACCAAGATAAGTGTGATGATAAGTTGTCAATTATCCATTAAGAGTATATATGTGTAAATTCACATAAAAAAATTATACAAATAAGGATTATACCAATTTTTGGTGTCTACAAATCCCGCGCCCCCTTAATCTAGTATTTAAGTGGAAAATAAAATAATAATTTAAAGGGATAAAGAGAGTGAAAAAATTCATTAGAAATCATGAACTTAGTTTTTTTCTTGCACTTAGTATTTCATAGTGTCTATATTTACTTGTGATCAAGGATGTGTGCAATCAACGGTTCAAAATAGAAAGTAGGATAGTCATAAATAAAAGAATTAGAATAATAAAATAATGAACACACCTAATAGTGTGTAGTTTTTTACCATTCATGGAGTATGATCATGTCACTAAAGTGGAGATGTCATGAGTCTAAGTGACCCAGTATAAATGGATGAGGTGCCTTTAGTATTATTCTCTTATTGGATAGAGAATTGAACAAGATATGGATAACTACCTATGGATATAGAACCTTGTATTAGGCTCGAGTGTAAATATATGTATTTGAGTTTCTAAAAGTCCAATAATCAATAAGTTTTATAAATCATCCTTGTGGATAAATTATATGATTCAACCTGAGTATTTGACTATAATTGAGTAAGTCTATGTAAATCTAAGTAATGATTCTATAGAATGGGTGGCATGTGCCCTACATATGCCCCTAATATGATAACCTATATAATATGAGTAATGTAATCTATGATAAATATCACAATATCTATGAACTATCAATATATAAACACAAAAAATGTATTTCATATGCCCCCACACTATATAACCCCCATGATCTAAATCATATAACTTAGATAATGCCTCAAAAAAGACCTACATACGCCCCCACTTTGTATAACCCATATAATTTGAGTCATACAATCTATGTAATAATATCATAAAATTTATGAATTTTGAATAATAACCCTAGAGAATGTGTTTAACATGCCTTGCATATGCCCCTAAATATATATCAATCCTGTGTCAATATGTGATAATCTATGTAAAAACTTATGCTTATTTAAAAAATAATTTTTTCCCATACTGTAATATAAATCAATATGACCCCATCGAGATGACATAATATAAGTAAATCTAGTAATCTACTCTAATATGAGTGGTATAATCTATATAAATCTATCTATCTAGCCCAATCTGAATCATATAGTCTATGCTATTCTAATAATTTAAATCTAAGTTTATGAAATAAACCTAATGTATGCCCCCTTTTGATGAGAGTGAAAAATATTATAATTCATTTATATTATAAGACTCACATAAATACATAATTTAGTGTAATGTAAATATTATCATGTAAATATATTCATTCACATGGAAAGTTGTGTCACCATAGAATAGTGTGATCATCTGAGAAGCATATGTGACAAGGTACAATCCATGGTAAATAATCAAGTCATAATGCCATATAGATTCATTGTGTTATGAAGGTGTCCAAACCAAGTATTGACTTTGAATTATCAATTTTAATATTGATAAGTTATTTATTATATTTATGAGTTTTTATATTGCCTTAATTTTTAAATTTAGGAGTTTGTATTTTTATCTTTGAGCATATTGATTTCTCTCAATTGGGTAAGTAAATATTATAAGTAACAAAGTACCATAGTTAGGATTTTTATGAATCGTTAGAATATTTCCCTAAGTAATGTTTATTTGGATTATATCATTTACATTTATTTTCCCTTAGTCATGAGGATTAAGGCAAGAGTTAGTGTAATGAATTAACCTTTGAGATAGGCACATATAATATTAACCTTTAAATATAAAATTAAATTAATATGAAAATCTTAGTATACAAAAGAGTGTTTTATATTATTTATAATGCAACTGATGGGAGGAGAAAGGATATTTAATTCTCAATATATTGCACACATCATGTTACATTGTATTAATATTAAAGTTATTTTTTTTACTATATAACACAAAAATAGATGATTATAAATAGGTTGATTTTTCCATTTCAAAATTAATTTTAATTAATTTTATATTTATTTCTAAGCTCTAACTACAAATATGTTATTTAGAAGAGAGGTTAATCCTACCCAGTTTAAAAAATTATAGACAATGTTACAAGTGGATGAGGTAATAACATTGGTATATTTTGAAAATAGTGCCTTTTCAACTTATTTTTTAGCATTTTGAAAAAATGTAATTTTATCACATTTAATGCTTTCTTAGGATAGTTTTAGTATTTTATGAAATCATCCTACCTCTAGTGGAGATGTATAAAACCTAATAGATTTGTATTTTTATTTAACAAAACTATCTAACATAGGGGTATTTTCTATATCAAAGGCATATTAGAAAAAAATATATTTTATATCGAAATGTTTTGATACCATAGTAAAATTATCTTAATATTTATCAGGGAATTAATGTGTTTTAATGTGATTTGTTAGTGATAAGTGTGTTAGGGAGTTTAGATACAATAAACTCATAAATACTATACAAGCCTTACCCTTGTGTGATGTAGATAGGGTAACAATAAAAAAAATAGGCCATGTGGGCCATCTAGATATCATGCCTTTTGATTTGAACATGATCACCACCCTTACAGAGAAATAATAAGTAGACACTTATAATTCATGGATCCCCATGAGGTATATGTCTATGACATTGTAGGAAATATAGAGGATTTTGAGATTTTGGGTGATAGGTAGCAAGCCACTATACATAATGTCGAAGGATCGGGCCCATAAGAGCATGTTAATCAATATATGACTAATCATGCTTGAGGAAAAAACTATGTTGTAGGTGATTTGACCAAATTTCTATTGAATTTGTGCTATCATATGTTTCACTTTGTGTAAATATTTGTATCTATTATTAACTTATTTTATAGATATGTATGGAGGTGGTGTGGCCATCTCATACCTTATGAATTATGTTAGCTAAGATATTAAGGACCATGACACTTTGTATTCTTGGGGGCACACTATGTTAGCCAATTTTATAGAGATTTATATAGACTCACTAGATAAAATTATAATGGATGCATGGGATCTACTAATTTATCACATTGTTGAGCTTATGATAATATTTTAGTGATTTAGACCATATGCATGCCTACTCATGCGGATTGGGCCCACCTACATATGTACACATAAATATGGGTGAGTAGTGCATGAATTATAAGGAGGATTACCATGGGGTTTCATGTGATACTTGATCATTTGACACCAAATTTTGTCATTTGGTGATCATACCGAGGTTTTTTATGGTGGCTTAAGAATGGTGTTTAGTTGAGTAGGATCAAGGTTAGTTTTTAGTTGCATGACTAGTATCCAAGAGTGTATGAGCAATTTATATAAAACTATGTGCACTTTTAGTTAGGTGGAATATTCCAAGGTGAAAGGGTTATATCCAATGAAATAAAGTGACCACCTATTATGGTGGGAGAGGTAGGTCCTATTATTTCTATAGCTAATGTGGATGATGTTAGGTGTAGTACACATAATGTTGGGTGAAAATTTGATGTGACATATTATTTTCTCTTGTAGCAGAGGTAGTTAAGGGTGATGTAGGGTTATAAGTTGGCATTTATACATTTGGAAATGGGAAGGAGGGAAAACCAGTTGCACAGGGGCCTACTCAAATGGGTAGAAGTATACAAGTATATGATTTTAAATAATTCTAATATATTATAATTTTTATTAATATGTCACTAATGATTTGTAATTGACATGTTTTATTATAGCTAACAATTACATGAGCATAATTATTGATGTTATACTAAAAATGTTGATGCAAGATGTACCTGATGATGTGGTACATGGAGGTATCTTATAGGAAGGTAGTTACATATCAACAATTCATGCCCTAATCTTTGATTGATGTGAACTAACTAATACCACATACATGTTTGTTTCATCTAAGCATGATGAGTTAAGATACCAAATAGCAAGGTAACATATACCTCATCCAGTTGTGGCCCTTAAGTAGGACAAAGTTTTTCAACAAAGTTTTTTTTATTATAGTGAAAGAACACAATCCTCAAATACATATTAGTTATATATGAGGATAAATATATGTATATTAGATGGAGATTAAGATCAA
The DNA here is from genome assembly GCA_037957365.1 of Torreya grandis. Classification (NCBI taxonomy): domain Eukaryota; kingdom Viridiplantae; phylum Streptophyta; class Pinopsida; order Cupressales; family Taxaceae; genus Torreya; species Torreya grandis. Next base: position 1,331,269 of record JARHVA010001254.1, on the reverse strand, counting down.
TACATGAGGAAAATGTTGCATCCTCATCGAGGTTCCCCATGATTAGAGTTTAAAAGGAGGATGTTGATGTAGAGAGTGAGGGTGACCATGACCTTATCATTAAGTGAGTGATTTTTTTATTTATGTAGGTACTTTAATTGTTATTTTTGAACAATTAATTAATTTTATATATATATATATATATATATATATATATAAGGTTTGATTATATTTTATTATATCATGGATTTGAAATATGTATCAAATGTTTCATGTGTGGTTATGTTATGAACTTTATATATTTAATTTGGAATAATGGTATTGAATTATTGGTATGTTGATAAGCATATAGTATTAAAAAATTGGGGAGTGGATAGATATATAGGGTGCCCATATTATCTATCTATCCATCACTCACCTCAATATTTTAAATGATGGGATGTAATGAAGTGATGTGTTAGTAATACAACATTTATTCACAACACATATGTATGATTAAACTAACCAAGTATTCCCTTGTAATAAGATACACCAATTATGATGAAATCATCTGACCAACTAGATGGATAGAAAAATTGTGAAAGTGTAATAATCCTCATATGTAAATGAATCCTAATAATGTACCTATGGTAATGAAGTCTTAGGAATATTCACACTTGCATTTGCATTATATATTGTGTTAAAAATTCTTGATTGGCAATGATGTTTTCAAATGATGATAGGTAGAGATTGATTAATTTTTATTTTCCTATGGAAAATTTCATTACTTCTTAGATTTTTCATATTTTTATTTTCTTACTTCTAATTTGGTATCCATCCTTGTGTAAAAAAATATTAACTATACTCTTAGTATGATTTTTCTTTGTATTTGTTTTATCTCATTGATATGTAAGTAAACCATCTTAGAAATTGAATGATATACTCAAATTATCCTTATCTAATTTTGATTTCATTTTTTACACCCATGATTGTCCCAAAATTTCATTACCTTATGTAATCATGTGTTTTATGTATAATAATGTATCCATTGTCTTAGGCCCAAGAGTAACTAATATAATAAAATTCCCAATAACATTTTAATATGTAATTGTATGTTGTCTCTCTCATTATATCTAGATTATTTTAAAAATCTAATTGTGCATACATTTCATTATGCCTCATCATAAAGAATGATTCATGTTTTATGTTCAACTTATATAAGAGAAAAAATGAAAATTGGCTCCTAGGAACATCCTAGGAAAGATTTGTTTCTGTAGAGTGTTAACTAGAAGGAAATATCATTCTAGTTGCACATCCTATAGAGAAGATGGAGAAGTTAATAACGTGGAATTGTTTTTATATTTTCTAAAAGTAATAACACCCCTATCCATGAGTTATTCAATATTTAATCATAATACATAATAATTATTATCTCTATGTCTATTGATATGATGATAATTAAAAAATGATTTTACCACCACTTTTTAAAGGCGATGTGCAAGGTGATGGTGATTTGGAGGTAACTAAATTAAACTCTTATCCAAAAGTTTTCATAAAATAACATTTGGTATATCCTTGAAAATATCAAATTGGATTAGTTGATTCACTTTTGGAGTGGGACTCATGATGGTTGTTGATTTATAAACCATTTTCTTTGGATCATTCATCTTATTAATAAATTTGGTTGGACCTTTCTCTTTATAAGGTAATTTACCTGAACTAACTTTCTTATGAGTTGAAGATGCACTTTTAATACTTTATTTTTTTGAACTATGTGGTAATTTAGATGCATAAGAAAAAGTATCCATGTAAAGTATCTTAAAATAAGGAGAAGAGTTATAAATTATTCTTTCCTTAAGTAGAGATACAGGGTTCTTTCTAAAGATGAATTGTTTCTAAAAATACGAGGTTAACACATTAAACAACATAATGCAATTTTAAATATTAAAATGTAATCTTCTATAATTTCATCATGAGGATGTTTTAAGATTTGAAAATGTATTAATGTTAATTTAGCAACTTTATGAAGATTAAATTTGGATAAGAATGTTTCTTATAGCTTGTTAAATAAAGGTAAATACCCACTAGGGAGACAATATAACCAATATAAGGCATCACCTATTAAAATTTTGTGGAAGACTTTCAATAATATTTACCATTATTTGAGTATGCAATAAAATATAGTATATAGCGAGCTAAGTGATTACTAGAATATTCATGGCCATTAAACATTTAGAATTTAGGCATGACAAATACTTTACGATAATAATAATGATAATTAAGTATGCTTATATAATATGTTTTCCTTGTATGAAATTATTATATACATTATCATGGCATTATTTATATTGTAAATTAAGAAAAAATAATTGCATTTGAAGCTTATGTATGCCATGCATCATAGATATCATGTGGTGAGTAAGGATAGTAGTGTTTGGAAATATTCATTCATTAGTTTCATATCACCATATATCTTAAACACATGTGTAAAGATTCATCATGAAAAATTATATCATTTCACAAATTAAAATATCATTTTATAAATACCTCATTTTATAATTTATAACTATCATCACATTAGTTTTGTAGAGGAGAAGGAATGACATCACATTTAATCTATATAAAAGAATATAAAACACCATAGTATTTGTAAATAGAATCATCAAGTTAAATTTCTATAGGAGAATAAATATCATCATATTAAAATTTAGTTGTGTCACATTATATTTTATAAGAATGAAAATAATTACACTATTTTTTAATAGAAGCATCATGTTTTATATCAGTAGTAATATAATTGATTATAGAAATAACATTGAAAGGCATAAGATCCTTTGATTCAAAACTTATATCATATATCCAATTATTAATGTATCTTCATTCTTAGGTGGAATCTTAGTAAGATTAGGAAGTGCATTAGTTAATTTAATGTTATTTTCTTCTTTCTCGAGTGTATGACTAGTGGAAGAATGAATAGAGGGTGAAGGAGAATTGACTTGTTACATTTCAAGCCTATTGTATTGTTCTTCCTCTTCACTAAAATTATTTAAGGATAAATCACTATCATTACAATCTTAAACATCATCTTGATCATAACTATAATAGTCATTTCCTTCACTAACACAACCATATTCATCATCTATATAAGCATTGTTATTAGGAACACAAGCATGATCATCTACAATTTGATTTTTACATTAATTATCATGGATATAATTCATGACATGGTTAAATGATAAGGGATTCATATAATTATACAAATAATGGAAAATTTACAAAAACCTATGATGAAAATAATAGAACAAAGCCTACTCATAGTTTGATATATATATATATATATATATATATATATATATATATATATATATATATATATATAAGGGTTTAATGAATTGAGACCATATGGAAAAGTCCATTTATAAAAGAGAAATTAGAAACCAGATCTAAATTCAAATATATGAAACCCTAATGACAAAAGGAAAAAACCCTAAAATAACCTAGTTTGTCTTATGTTTAAGACAAATAAGGATTTCACCAATATGTTTTATTTAATTTTGGATTTAGGCTATCTAAACAATAAAAATAATATAGAATATTAATATTGCATAAGATATAATAGTCCACATATAAATCTAAGTGTAACTATAATGATGTTTTAATTTAATATTTATAGAAACATGAAAGTAATTGGGTACTTAGCTTGTTTAGGATTATATACTTTGTTTTATTCTATCACAATAATCAAATCTTCTTTGCATGAGTTCTATGTTGGCTTAGCTCAATAAATATATTATGCAAACTAGGCAAGACATGTTTGGTTCTTTTTGGATGCTTATGGTAAGCTTAAACTATCTAATGAACACTAGATCCATCCATAATATCTTCATAAGTTTGCTACAATTTGGATCATTGCACCTATGCTTGAAAGTGAATCTTTTACATTCATATATCTTTGGTCCTATGTAGATAACTTTGTATTATTTATTCTTTATTCAAACCCCTCTCTTATAATATTGAGACCAATGTGACATGGAAAAAAGGGTTATTGGGTTGGGTTAGGCTAACCTCAGCTAATCTTTGGTGACTATTAGTGTGTTACCTACATTTTTAATAATCTGAAGAGGGCTTAAACTAAATGTGTTTTTCTTGATAATGTTAGTTTGTTCCAAACCATATAGACTTAAGTCTAAGTGGTATTTCACCTAGGTCCTTTTTTATATAAGAATGCAAATATATATATATATATATATATATATATATATATATATATATATATATATATATATATATATATATAAACTTCAAAATTTCAATAAACAACAAGCTAGGTATAATTTTATCTAAATGTGCCTTTTTTGAATCAGTGAGAGTTTGTATTAAAATTACTATAATGGATTTGTATATATAGGGTTGACCATTTTGAATTTGGGAACAAAATCCAAACATGTAAAATAAATCACCCCAAAGGGTAATATGAGTAAAACCAGACTTAGAAGATACATTGTAACATCTATGGTAATTAAGGATGATTTTGGTAGACCAAATCCATCCATTATTACTCAATTTTTCCTAAATCTATATAAAATTAAATACCAATAGAACATGACTAAGGATACCTATGACAAATTCAAAAAATAAACAACATAAAATAGAAGACTACATAATCAAGTCAAGTAGAGAAGAGACATAGGACTAAAATGAGTGAAATAACAAGTTCCCTATTCAATTTTAAGAGTATATATGTACATTCACATAAAATAATTATAAAAATAAGGATTATACCAAATCTGGGTGTTTTCACTCTAATCTTAGAAAGGTAAGACAAGTTTTAGTTTTTAAATCTTTACGTAAAGGGTTTAAAATTAGAGGGGTTCCCTTAATGGAAACTTTATCCTTAAGGATCCCAAAATCCTAAAAATCCATTTAATTCCTAAAGGCTTCACTTCTAGAAAAGGTGCATATTTGGATCTAGTTTATTTCATAATTTTGGCTTCATAAAATTCTTATATATAGAAGAGGGAAAAAATAAAGTGGAGGATTTTTAAGTCACCCTACCCATGAGCCTCATAATATCTCAAAAATTATCTAGAGAAAAATAATACTAGGCTATCTCTAAACCCCTACCCAAATAAAAAAATGCATGCTAAACTTTAATATATAAAACTAATTATGAATTAACCTATCACTCTCATGCCAAAAAATATAACTAAGGGTGTTAGTGATTATGAAAAGTTTATTCTAAAGTCTAAATTAAATATATCATTGGACATTAAATAATCACCCATTACTAATCTATGTTTATATGTCAACGTCTCAATTAAAGAGTTGACTTTCCCTGCCCTCAACTCAGGGACCACCACCACCTATGTTCACTATAATATAGGCATGAATCCTTAGTAGAGCTTTGATTAGGTAATATTTTTTACCATCATGAAAATAATATCTTTGTTCCACCATTATTAATTTAAGGCCTTAACAACTCTATGCTTTAGTAGATACTTATGGCTCAACTTTTCCAATCTACCTCCACTTTTTCCACTCAACATGAGATCCATAAATATAGATCCCTTATAGGGTATGAGTTTAATCATGCCTTTCAATGGGATATTAATGCAAACATAAGAATAATTGGATAAAAACTACATAGTCATAAAGGGATCTTAGAATATTTATGCATCTCATCTTCTCAATGAACTTTCATTTCTCAAATGATAATACCACCATCATAGATCTCCACTCTTTTGTGCCTTAAAAACATATCCAACAACTAACTTGGATTCTATTATTTTATAAATCATGATCACATGCATAATGCCATAAGTTATCAAGCTCTTAATTTTTATGTTTTCTTTATCAGCACAATCAGTCATATGAGGAACCGATTATTTTTCCCCTTGTGACTACACTAGAAAATGGGTACACTATGTATAATCTAAGGGACCTATGGTGAAAAAAAACTTATAAAGAACTAATTTTACAAAATTTATAGTGAGCACTCACTACCCCAACAAACACCACATATTCATAAAATTATATTCTTCAATCTCAAATTATGTTGGGCCCTTTTTATCTAAAACAATGTGTCACTAATTACTTGAAAAAGTGGTATTCTCCTTAAGGAATTGGGATGAAATTACAAGTTCAAATTTTTAAATTTATATCTTTTATTTCATATCACCTAAATTTTTTCCATAAATTTATTTGCATTCATAGATGATTATCAATTATAAATAAATTATATTAGGTAGATTTAAGTAGTATTTTACATGGATAAAAATTACAAACTAAAACAACCTCCTTAAGGCCTTAAGATTTACAAGGGATTTAACTTACCTTCAATCAAAACTACTAATTAATATTTTATTCTACATAGTATAATATATATTTTGAGATGTTAGGAATATAAATCCTTATTTTTCATTGAAAATTTATTTTAAATTTCCTTCAAGAGGGTTATAAGTGAGTTAAATTCTTCATATTTGAACCAAATACCTATTATAACTTTCCTTTAATTATTCACATAATATAATAATTACAAGTCTTCTAGATAATTTTACAAGTGTTTACAAGGCTTTAAAAACAACTTTAGATAAAATATTATAATTATTTATAAGTAATTTTAAGCTCCAAAATAACCTAACAACTCTAAATAAACATCCTGCATGGCCAATGCAAGGAGGTTCTTGCCTCCCATACCTTTTCCATCATTAGTTGACTTCTATAATAACATCTAAGACAATGACTCCTATTATTGGTCATATTGATTACCATACATTTTTTACAAGTTATGAAAAAGGTTTTGACTTATTCTTGAAGGGTAAGGTAGAATAGGAAATATATATATTTGAGTACCTCTTCTTATGAGCTAGGAAACACTTTGTACACTTGTGCCAATATACATACATTTGAAACAAAATAAACTAGGCAATCAAATTGGCATATACTCAAAGAATTTTTTTTAAGGATATGATATACACTTGGATGATATTTGACCACTAACTTATATGGGATGAGATTATCAAAGTGGGCCATAATCGAGGATCATTCTGGATAGGATCAAATACATGAAGGTAAAACTATATAGAGTAGTGAAATCTAACAAATAACTCAAAAAGAATAAGTTTATCTTAACAATAAAAAGTTACATTAATATTTATTAGCCAAAAAATATATAGGAAGGTACATTATATAGTGAGGAATTAAGTCATCCAAAAAGGTAATTAACTCAACTCACAATTGGAAAATGACTTAAAGTAAATTTCCCCTAATAACCTATTATTACCTAATCAAGCTAATTAGAATGTGTAGGTAAAATTACATATTAGGAAAAAACCTACATTAACACCCCCCTTACACATAACTTGGATGGGTAGTATAATTAGATCCTAACACAAAGGCCTGATGAGGTACCCAATTACATAGTAAATAGAGAAGACTATAAGCCCCCCTAAATGATACTAAATAATCCTACAATAGAGCTCATAAAATGACCAAGGTTGATGATAAGATCATCTATTTAAAGTATAAAGAGTCTTAATATGCATCAAAAAATGTTTATTCTCTTTTCAATGTGGGAAAAATCCTACAATAATAGAGAAGGATGGTTTGGGGATAATCCCTTACCTTTTATCCATCCTATTACTATAATTAAAGCCCATGTGAGAAACATAAATTTAAATTTTAACCACTCAAATATGATGATAAAAATATAAAATAAATTAGGAGAAAAACATTCCCAGACACCCTTCATATGGTCTACAAAAATAAGTGGCCTTAGACCTAGAACATGTACAAAATAAGTAGAGGATTGCCAGCCAAAGGCCTTGCCATTCCATAAGAAGCTTACAATATTTCAAGGAGGACATAAAGAGGTTATTTAAAAAATATATATATTAAACATGAAGGTGTACATGTAATTACAACCTTATGTTATCCATTTGAAAAAAAAAAAACCATTTATTATAAGGCTTAGCTTCCAATTATCATCCATCTCCTAATGTTTCCTCCTAGTTTCTCCAATCTTGACTTCCAAATATAATTTAAATAATGGAAAAAAATACTTAAAAAGATGAATTAAATTTAATTATATTTAAATCCATCAATAATTTTATAAATTTAGGGTCACACTCATCCCTTCCCATTCCTTTGCCTCCCTCTAAAAATATTCTATGTCATTTGCTTGTCCTACAAGGCCCATGCTTTTTATTACAAGGTATGGGGGAAAGTATGGCTCTCCACACTCAATATTTTTTTCTCATTACATTTCATTAATTATTACATGGTATGTCCTAAAATTATTTTAGGACTCCTAAAATTACTCATATGCCTTCTTTTTGGTCAAAAGGCTTTAATTTAAGCTCAAAATATTTCAAATTCACTTTACAAAACTCTTCATAGTTATATTTTCCAATCCAATCTAATTTTATAAGTAGAATAATAATTTTAAAAAAATTTTAATCCTTTTTAATTGATACATAGTTTAATAAACTTATAATCCATTAGTTAAAAGGGTGTGAATTGTGTTAGTTGACCAAAAATTGTTAAAATCCAAAATTAGTAACTAGAACATATCTATGACTCAAAATTAATAGTGGTGTAAAATAGAAACACTACACATCTAACGAATGGTAAAAATAATTAAAATTTAATTTCAATATCCATCTCTTAGCCACATGTACTCCTACACATCAATATGCACATAAAATTACTTTATCATTGGATAGTTAAAATAACTAAATGGAAATAATCTCAAGTATCATGTATAAACATGCAATGCATACATATAAACATCAAAAAAATCATATTATCTAAAAATATAATATTAATTTATTCCAAATTTATAATTTTACATATTCTTAAACAACATCATAATAGTGTAAGAACAAAGAAAATGGAAATAAATGGGAAAGGCAAAATTTTGGCCTTACATAGGGGAATTTTTATTTAAAGTTAGAAGAAGGAACATGAATGGTACATGATAAATTCCAAATTTTTTGTTATAGGTGAGGCTCATATTATCTATAAATAAATATCTCATGTATTCATAAGAAAATAAATTATTTTCATCATACCTCAGAAATGCATACAGACTATGTTGAGAGTCATAAACACATATATGAATATTCCTTCTCTAATTATCATTCATTTTTTTTTTTTGGATCATTACTCATTAATTACATAATATTGATGGATTATTTTTATAAAAGAGGCATATTATTATATAATATAATTTTATACACAACTAGAACAATTTTTTAAAAAATACCATGTAGTCTTCTTGGTCTGGCATACAATGTAAGTGAGGGCATGCGACGTGAATATATTCATTTATAGTATATTTCAATTATATCCAACTAGCCATATCGAAGTTATATAATATATAAAATTATTTTATGTTTTGAATTAGGTCAAGATTAATAAAAATAACATTTAAAACATTAAATAATGAATGTGTAAATGAAATAATATTACCTCAATAACAAACCACAAGAGAATACAATACACAAGAATTGTCAATTGGAAAAACCATTAAATGGAAAAAAATACCATGTGTATTAGTAAGGATTTGAAAAGTAAAATTATATAAGTAAAATCTCAATATAATAAAATAATGAGAAAGATGGGCCTCAAGTCATAAGATAGAAATATCAAGATAAACTTGTGTGTAGTGTTGTGAAGAATGAGAGAGGAGAGGTCAATAAATATATCTAGAAGGAAAGAGGAGTTACTTAAACAACCTTATTATGTGTTTCAAATGTACCTAACCTAAATAAGGTGATGGTTATTATGTTACAAGTATAGGGAAAGTTACATGTGACATGTAACTCTAAGATTCCATATAAAAGGATAAAAGAGGTGTGACACCTCATAAATTTGGGATACATGAATTTATCATAATAAAAATAAACAACTGAGATAGACTTAGGGTGGACATAAATTGACCTACATAAATATTAATCTTTGACACTACCATTTAAGATTTATTTTTAGGTTCCAAAATAGGAGAAAACCTTTGACAAATAAGGGAGTTGACATTACATATTACTCCCCCTTAATAGAAACTTACTTCAAGAGGAACTATAATAATTTTAGAGAATAACTAATAAGAGAAGGTATCTCTAAGAATATTGAAAAGGTGAATGTGTGATCATTTATAATATCTAATAATACCCTATGGAAAAGATGGTTAATCTGCATTGGAACAAGGACCAATAAATAAGGAGATGTGGAAAATGATTAATGATACATGAAAAATAGAAGCTTACACCAATATTTAATTTTAAGTTAAAAAATGACATAAAATATTATCTACATACAATTAAAACAATAAAAGTATATCTAAATTGAGGTAAAAGGAGAAAACTACATCTTTCATAACAAAGTGTGGAATCTTGCACATTAAAAAAGAAGTTAATTTAAAATAATTATATCCAAACAAAGATATTTCATTGATAAATTACTAGAAGTAAGCAAAAAATAAATGAATTCATAAAAAAGAGTTTTAAAATTACTACAGGGAAGACAAAGAAGATGTGTCACTTTTCATAAAAGATATCCTTAGATCAATTGATGAATTATCAAAATAAGACACATCAAAGTCTTGAGAAGATAATTATCTGTAACGATCCAAATTGGTTTAAGCTTTGAATGAGGTGTTTTAGTTGTTTTAAAAAAAATAAAAAATGTCATGAGTTGGTTTAACATAAGATTTACATGGATGTAATTTCCAACATTTAGAAATATGATTCTTGTGTTTACCACAATGCTCACAAATTTTATCATTTATAACCAAAGTATGAGCATGAAAATCATTATAAAAAAGTCTTATGATATTGAGAATCACTATTATACAATGTCCTTTGGTGAGGGGGAAAATATGACTTCACAAATTCATTAGAAACCAAAACCTATAAAATTTGTGTTAGATTTAAGAAAAATAGACTTAATAATGTCATTTTCACATTTTCTAGGAGAGAGTCCACTATAACCCATTGAGTGCATGATTTTTAAGCCAGGGTTAGAATAAAACCATTGCAAAAAATTGGAAGTGTCACTAGAAGCACATTGATTATCAATGCTATAGTTGTTATCAAGGTCAAAATATGTAAGTTTTGCATTAAGCACATCAATAACATTGTGCATTTTCTTCATGTTTACATTAAAAAAAGGTTTGCATATTTTTCAATTTCTTAGTAAAGAGGATTGTAAAGCATTAATATTCATAGAGTTTAAAATTTGAGAACTTAAATTAATTATTTTGGAAAATAATTTTATGTGTAGCATTATAAATGCTAAAACTAATGCACATTTAAATTATATTTAACACTAAGGGGAAAAAACAAGAGTCACTTTTCAAAGTATCCTACACAAACATTTTATTGTTAAAAAAAGGGGAAAATAATGTTAAATTTTAAAATTAAAGGCATAAAAAGATTAAATTTTAATAATTAAAAATGTCAGAAAAGGCATTTGAAATGTGGCTTAATAAATTAATGCATAACTCTAAAGCATTTAAAAGACCAAACTTTGTTTACCAGGACAAACTTAGTATAAAGAGTAAAATGCTAAATATATATCAAGCATTAATTTTGTTAACAAAGTATTAAAGGAAGAATGTGGAGAATTGAAAAATTATTTAACCACTTATTAGAGATAAAAACACTACAAGGAAAGTGCTAAAGGTCAGTTTATGATGTGCATGAAAGAAAGACCAAGTTAGAAAGAATAATGATCAACTATTTCATGCAAAACTTTAATAAATTCTCCCATTATAAGATTAAAATGCCATGTGTCAATAAGTTTGAAAAATAGAATATTGATGCATTAAAAATTTGTAATATGGAGTAATAAAAAATAAATTGAAGGTAAATTAAAAAAACAAAAAATATGTTATTCAATGGATTTATGAAAGTATAATAAGGAAATCAAAACACCACATAATAAAATGAAAACAAAATGGCAATCTAGAATCATGAAATAAACATCATTAAAAGTGCCAAACAAGGAAAAGTAAGTCATCAGTAGATGACACACAAAACTACAATGAATAAGCAAGGCATTTATGATAAGTAACCTACTAGATCTAAATCAGATGAAGGTACAAATAATTTGATCTTCCATGATTTTTCATAAAAGAAAAAACATCAAAGAAAAGAAATAAATTATATACAAAATAATTATTATCATGTAGAGAGGCATGCTAAATTAATTTTTATCATGTAGAACATCCAAAATAGAATATGCCAAATGTGATGCATAATAAGTGTGACAAATAAGCAAAGAAGGGATGTTTTTATACAAATAATTATTACATAATAATGCAAATGAATTCTATTGAGATGTATTTATAAAAGAGAGTATTGGGTAAAAAAGAAGGAAGAGGGTTGTCGTAAAACACCAAAATATAAATAAAAGTACATAAAGATCAAGAATACAATATGAAAGTGAATCCTTAATAATTTTAAAGAAATCATAATGCTAAAATCATATTAAAGAATTATCCAAGGTAAATTGAAATAAAATTAATGGAAACTTATAAGGGAGCATGCCACAACCAATAGATTTATATATGAGACAATAAGGTACAGTAATATAAAGTCAAAAATCCTAGCTTGAAAAGGAAATAAAGCATAAACACATCAACCACGATGCTAAGAATAGAATGTAATTCAAAATTACATACATGAGCCAATGCTTACGTATTACTAAAATGACACATATGACTCAAAATGGAGGTAAAACATAAAATTGAATATAATTTGAGTAAAGTATTGAGAATAATACTTGTAATGCATAACAATGCAAAGAGAATGATAAGAGAGGATATATAAATGAACATGCCACACTTTAGGTATAAAACATAGTTAACAGAATTATATTTGAATCACACTTTCTTACTATTGATTTTTTTAATTTTATCATACTAATAACACCATTATTTTATTTTTGAACATGTGATAGAGAGAGGAGGTGATGAAGAGAGCATGTGAGAACATTTTTTAAACAAAGATTCACATAGGGAGAAATATGATGAGGATAGAGATGATTAGTAGACATTATTCAACATCATTGTGGGACATTTGGTCAAAAATAATAGTGATGTGGATAGGCTTGATCCAATAAAAGATTGACCCTATGATAAACATGTTGGAGAAAGGCCTGACAAGATGATAGGCAAAGATTTGAAGGTGGTTTTTCAAGGTAACTTTTCTTGGGCCTTTAGACTCAAAGAAAAGCTTTATGATAAAATAGAAATTATTTTAAGTGAATCCCTCCCAATAAAAAAATATTCAAGGGGATTTCACATCAAATTTCTTGATTTCTTGATTAAAATAGCATCATCCAGAAAAGAGTGTGCACTCATTGGAAAATTTTTAGGTGATAGACCTAATATTAATGATTTCAGGCAATGGGTTGTGAGGAAATAAAATCCTAAGGGGAATATGGAGATATATACTATGACTAATGGATTATTCTTTATTTACATGAATAGTAATAAGGATTTTTCCTAGATTCTAGTTGGAGGCCCCTAGTTTTTTGAATGATCTGGTCTATTCCTAAGGAAATGGTAGGCTAATTTTGATCCAAAAAAGGAAAACATAAATGTAACACCCATTTAGATTAGATTTATAGGTCTCCATATTCAATCATGGGATGAGGATAATTTTATTATTGTGGATAAGATAATAGGATATTTAATTACCTTCAATGCTACTCAGAAGGCTAGATGAAGATTTGTCCATGCTCGATTCTGTGTCAATGCCTTTATAGATCAAGAGCTCTATTCTTCATTATTATTTCATAATTCAAAAGGATAAAGGGGAAAAATAGTAGATTTAAAAATCTCAGCTCTAATTTGTTCTATATGTAAAAAATTGGGTCATATATCTAATTTATGTCTATGCAAGTCTAAGCTCAAATCCTACTAGGCATTTAAAAAGGAAATAAAAGTTATGGATAAATAAGTAAATGGTCCTGTAAAGGGAGAGGATTGGAGTGATGTTCAAATTAATAAGGACAATATTTATTATTATAAAGAAAATAAGGGAAAAATTTACAACCAAGAAGTTTTGGAAGGATTGTGGGAAAAATTATAAGGAAAGGAGGGACCAATATTAGAAAAATTGATACCACTTTAGTGAAATATTTCTTAGGGTATCCTAATTAATGTCTGAACTTGTTCGATAAGCACTATATTTATATAAAAGTGGAATATAGTCTAAGCATTCTCTTATAAAGTAAAACTAAGGATGAAAAACTAAGAGGCACCCCATAATTAGGGGGGGGATTTTAAAGAAAGAGTTTTGGTGATTGAGGAACCTCAAACATATCGTTATTTGGAGTGGGGTGTTTCTAAAGTGGTTAACATTACAAAAACTAAGACTAAACTCCCCTTTTAAATCTCCTTTTTCCCAAAACAAATTTTATTGTTTCAATATTTGGAGGAAGAGTCTTTATCAGATCTAGTTTTAGGAGTAAAGGAGATAGATTCATCTTTTGTTAAAGTGAACAGTCAAGGGACCCAATGAAAATTAACTCCTTTTTCCCCTAAGAAATTAGTTTTAGATGAGAGAGAGGTATATGGGATTTATTTGGTTTTAAACTCACCAATACATTTAAATAAGGGGAAAGGAATAGATACTCCATCAATGGTTATTTGAAAAGGGGTAAAGGGTCCAAATTTAGCTTCTCCTTAAAAATTAGGTAGACTGTCCAAGAAGGAAGCTCTTAAAAAGATGATAGATGGGGATATAGTAGATGGATATCAATATGTTCTTCCATTTTAAGGGGGAAAAACCTCTAAAAAAGAGAAAAATGAAGGTACTATCTTATAACATTAGGTGAATGAGACATAGGATCTTTAGGGACATCAGTATAAGTCACAATCAAGATGTTTTAGAAATTTAAGAATAAAAATGGATGAGAGAGATTTTGAGGAGAAGAAATATATGATGTGGAAATAAGAAAATGGAATATGTGTTAGTTCTATTGGTGCATCAGGAGGTCTTAACACTTTTTATAATGGTAAGTATATTGATGTATAGTTTCTTAGTAAGTCTAAGCATCATTTCACAATTATTTTTACTGACAGAGAGGATCGTTTTATGTGGATTTTCTCAAATGCATATTTAAGAAGAAATTTGTGGGAGGAATTAATCAATTTTAGAAATAATAGTAAGGATATTCCTTGGGTTCTAGTTAGAGACTTTAATATATCATTGTATTTAGGGGAGAAAAAGGGAGGAAGTCAAGTTCATTTAAATAGTATGGATGACCTAGCTATCTTCATATCTAATGTGACCTTATTGATGTTGAACTAAGAAGACCCCCATTCACTTGGTTGAATAGATTTTCTCCCTAGGATAGGATCTGCCCATAATCCCTTGAAGTTAATTATTAAAGATAAATCTAAAAAAGAAATAATCCCTTTTCAGATGGAGCACATGTGGTTCAAAACATTTGGATATAAAAGACAAGATTAATGAATGGTGGGATGCCATTATAGATGGATCAACTATGTTTCATTTGGTCACTAAATTGAAGATAGTCAAGAAAAACATAAGGAAATGGAATAAATATGTATCTATAAACATCTTTCTCTAAAAGAAAGAATTGAGAGAAGAATTATCCATTTTAGAGGATTTAATAGACTTGAATGGATATGATCTCCAAACCAACTTAAAGGATAATTTATTTATTTATGAGTAGCATGAAGTAGTTGCAAGGGAAGAGTATTTGTGGAGGCAACAATCTAGTGCAATTTGGTTAAAAAAGGGGATAAAATACCAAAAGTTCACATAGACAACTTTGAATCATAAAGTGCACAATCAAATCAGGCATATCAAAAATTCAGATCGATTCCTTTGCTCTGATAAGGATTTCATAAAAAAGGTTTAAATTTCTTCAAGAATTTGTTTTCAGAGAATCCCAAAAGAAATGTTAGAATGGAATAGGAGTTGCTTCATGAAATCTTGAATCTCATTAAACATGAAGATAATATTAGCCTTATAGGCCCTGCTTCAACTGATGAAGTGAATAGTTTTTATATTAAAAAAGGATAAGGATCCAAGCCCAGATGGGTATCCAATTATTTTAATTTAGATATTTTAGGATATCATAGAAAAATATGTGGTTGATGCAACAAACAAATTTATTTTCATAGGGCAGATTTTGAAATTGATAAATAATACTTTCATTGTGATAATTCATAAAATGGAGGGAACCTCTAACTTTGTTTATTTTCATCCCATTAGCCTTTGAAATGAATTTTATAATATATTCATGAATATTTTATATTTAAGAATGCAACATTTAATGGATAAGATCATTTGAAACTAGTAAGAAGGTTTTGTCCTTGTAAACAAATTTTAGATGGAATCATATTTGTTCATGAAACCATTCATTCCATGGATAAAATCAGTCAAGCTAGTATGGTGTTAAAACTAGACATGAACAAAGCTTATGATAGGCTTGATTGGTTTTCTTTGGATAGGTTCTTTTGAAGTTTAGTTTTTAGGATAAGTTTAGAGAACTAATCAAAGCTTGCATATCCATAATTATGTTCTTTACTTGTGAATTTATTCATAGAAGGATTTTTTAGAATCAAAAGGGTATTAGGTAGGGAGACCCTATTTTTCCCTTCCTCTTCATCACAATGGTAGAATCCCTAAGTATATCCTTAGTATCTATAAGAGAAGGAGTGATAAAGGGGTTCAAATATGCAAATAATATTGAGCCTACTCCTCATCAATAGTTTATAGATGATACCATTATCATGGTGGAGGTGTCTAGTAGAGAGGCCAGAGAGTTGAAAATGATCATATTAAATCATAAATCAACTTCTCATCAGAAAATTAGTTTTGAGAAAAGTTCATTATTCTTTTTCAACACTCCTTTGGTGAGACAAAATAAAATAGATACTATTTCAGGTTTTTAAATCAAAGAGTTTCCCTACTCTTACCTAGGTATGCCTATTTCCAATAGAAAACTATCCCAATTAGATTGGAATCCTCTTTTGAAGAGATTCTATAAAAAATTAGCAATATGGAAAGGTAAATTTCTTTCTCTAGCTAGTAAATTGATCCTTATTAAAAGCACTCTATAAAGTCTTCCATTGTACTTGATGTCCTTATTAAAAATTCCAAGTAACATTTGAGAAAATATTAAAAAAATTTAGAAGATATTTCTTTGGGTAGGCATAAAATAAAATAATAAGTTTTCACTTGTTGTTTGGGAAAAAGTTTTTTCTTCGAAGACTTGAAGGAGTTTGGGCTTAAAGACATTAATCTAGATGAATTAGGATATGATTACCAAATTGGCTTGGAGATTCATCACTAGTATGACTTTTTGGTCAAGAATTATTCAATCTAAGTATTTGGAATCTAGGGAGGCACTTATCTTTTGTGAAGATGATCAACTTATTAGAGGATCTTACTTCTAGAATTTATTGATCAACAAAGAGACTATTATAAAGGGAAGAAAATGGAGAATTGGTAATGGGAAGAAAGTAAATTTTTGGGAATATGTATGGTTATTAGATAAAATATTCATATCTATGAAATATTATGTTAGAATTGGATTTGAGATACAACATGCTCATGGGAGCAAAGTCCATGAATATTTTGAAATCAATGAGGGTATTAGATGTTGGAAATAATTGAATAGTGATAGGATCCCTAAAGATGCCAATGACATTATGGAGGATCTAATGGCTTTGGGAAATTATTATCATAGTCCATAGTTGATAAAATAAGATGAATTGATATGGAAGTATTCATTTGGAGGAGATTATTATGTTAGATCAGGTTACAAGTTGATTTCTCAAGCCCCCATAAAAACTCCCATGGATAAAGTTATGGGATAAGAATCTTATCCCCAAATTAAATTTATTCTTATGGATTTATTTAAAAAACAAGATTATGACTTTTCATAACCTAAGGAAAAGAGGATTTTTTTTGGTAAATAGATTCTCTCTTTTTAAGATTGACAGTGAGTTGGTATCCCATCTGCTAATTAGATGTTCCTTCACCTTAAAAGTTTGGATCTACTTTCTAGATTTTTTTTAATAAATTGGGTAAATCTATAGAAAACATTAGAACTTTGGTTGGATTATATTCCTCCTTTTAGTAATGAGATTCTAATAATAATTTGGAAATTTTCACTTCTTCATATTTGTTGGGGTATATGGAAGGAGATGAACAATAATATTTTTTAAAGGCAAGGAACTCCCACGTAAAGTAGTAGTTAATAAGATTTAGGTTAGAATTATGAAAAACATAAGGTCAATGAACCCATGCAAACACAAAGTAATGAATTAAGAGGAGAAAATTATTACCAAAAATTGGTAGATTAAAGTGAAAAGTTAAAATATAAAGGATCCCAGAGTTGAAGCCAAGAAAATTATCAAATACAGGGCCCCTTCTGTAGGATAATTAAGACTTAATTTCGACGAAGCTTCTAAAGGAAACCTAGGAGAATAAACTAGAGGTGGAATTTTAAGGGATGATAAAGGGTATTTTATAGCTTCATATGAAGGTGGAATGGTAAATTAGAATAATCATTGGGTAGAAGTGTTAATAGTCTTATGGGGACTGAGATTAACTAAAGAGATAATGATAAATAGGATTTCTATCAAAGGTGATTTGCCTAACATAATCAATTATTTATCTAATAAAAACATGGCTAATTATAGTGTAAAACATATCATTGAAGAAAATTTATTTTTAATTGAGTCATTATAGGAATCTATCATTCAACATGTGTATAGAGAAGGGAATCATGTAGCTGACTAGTTTGTAATTGAAGGGGTGGTGATTTGAGTCTTGAGGAGGTAGACCTTTAAGGAAGATTTATCTATTTCAATATGTCAAGGAATTGACATGGAAATGTATTTAAGAAATGGATAGATGGGAGAATTTTTTAATCATTTCTCATTGCTTGATATAATGTTGGGTTTCCTTTATGACACAACCAGGAAAGGATCATATAAGAGTGAGGTTCATGATTGATAAAGGGAATAAGATGATTTAATTATGTGAATCACTTGTGCATCATAGAGTATCTTACTTAATTTTAGTATATGATAAAAAATTAGGTGAAGGAAGTAATTATTTACAATCCAATCTTGTAGAACTCAATTATCTTGTAATGGTGAGTGGTAAACCAAGGAGGATTGAGTCAATTATGGATGATGGAGTGAAGGAAAATGGTGAAGTGTGGGATATTTTATAGATTGAGGGTGTGATATATTTCATGCAAAGATTATAAGGGTATGAAAACCATATATCTAATAATTTTTTAAAGGAATGCAACAATATAGAGGTGGTTTTTAGTGGAGTTTCTATGGAGATAATGAAAGGTTGATTGCTCAGGTGCCCAAACCTGAAATGGAGGGCACAAATTTTTCAAGATGGGTTAAAATTTCAAGGATGAAAAAGAAAAGTTTCTCCAACAAGGGGAAGTGTTATACCTATTTCATATTATATTTGATTGAGAGAGGTTTCCCCAACTATTTGACGAAATTTACAAATAGGTCATGATTTATGTAACTCTCAAAGGTAGGCAAAATGTTTACCACTACTCTCAATTCATATTTTTAAATTGTTTCAGGCATCAAATCCCTTTGAGTTTACCATTTTACATTCTATATTCACTTGAGATTTCAATTTATGATGTAAAATGTGGTAAGAAAAGTGAACCCATACACTATGGTATCATCTTCATGATATGTAATAACTTCAAAGGAATGAATAGAAGTCCTATTTACTTCCTAATCCAATGAAAAATAAAATATTAAGAAAGGAATTTTTGAGTCTATAGTTTGTAAGGAAAATTTATCAAAGATTTATTCTAGTGAAAAGGAAGTTATATGTAAAGAGGATAATCTAAATCCCCACCCCAAGTGTTGTAAATGGAAGCTAAGAAATGCCTCTAGGTTGAAGACTTAAAAATCAAATGAAGCGTTGAACATTATTGAAAGTGGTTGATCTAGGGATGACCTTGTGGTTGCGAATGAGGATAAGGAGGACTATGCCATTGAGGGACTACATTTGTTGAAGTCAAAAAAAGGAAAAGTATAGGGGAAAGTTATATCCCAAAAAAGATTGAAGAGGTGAATGATGTCAATACCCAAAAGAGAAGCATTGATGTGGGAAAGAGGAACTTGAATGCAAAATTTCTCAGATTTACCCATTTTCTTATAGGTCAGTGAAAAATTGTTAATATAAAAGATGAATTAGGGGTTTATAAGGTGATTCTCAGATGGTTGATGTAGGAACTCACCATTCAAAAGGATAAAAAAACCCTTGAATGATTTGGTCTCCCAATAGAATTGTAGGAAAATACAAAAGGAAATTGAGAAACAAATGAAGAGGTTGAGGGATAAAGTATTCATCTTGGAATGTGAGAATGTTAAGTTGAAGGAGAATGTGATTTTATTGATGGATCTTAGTAATGCATCAAAGAAGGATAGTATATCTAGTTAAGAGACCCTTATGACTTTTTTGTGTGGTAAGTAGAAAGGAGATGAATCCTTGATCAAAAAAGATAAAAAATGTAGTGAGTGTGATAGTGAGATAGGATTAACTCCTTAGAAATATAAATAGATGAATATGGAACTAAAAAGGATTATTTTTTGTTGGGAGGAGGCCTTGGGTGGCCTTAATTTCTAGTTGTATTTTGGTTGTTTTTGGGTTGTTTTTTGGTTGGTTCTTGTATTTTGACTATCTCTAATAAATCTCCTTATTTATTTGAGATTTATTGGCTTGGTATACATGTTTATTGTATAGGGTTAGGTCCCTAATTTAAAAAACCTTGATTTACCCTTAATAAAAAACATTACAATGAGCATACAAAAATACTGTCAAAATAGAGTGTCAAACTTGAATTAGCTATGTGAATGCCAAGGTGGAATAGGATGCACATTTGAGATGCCAATGAATAAGGAAAGGATTAAAATTTTTATAAAATTACATAATTAATGTGCCAAATAACAAAATAAAAATCATACAAAAGATACTAATGTTATAATAGATATGATATTAAAAATTGAAGAATAAGCATTCAACTGGACATAAAAATAACTAGATTGTGCATTGATAACATACAAAATATGTTAAAAAATATTTTTTTTGCTTCTTTTTTGACCCATGATCCTACACAAGCTTAGATTCAACATTAGAATTTGACCTATTTTGTACCATGTTTGGAATTATGCCATGATTGATGAAATAACATTGAAAACATGAAAAATGATTGCATAAATAGAACAATATTACCTCAATAGCAAGTCATAAGAGAACATAATAACAAGAATTTTTAAGTGGGGAACCTGTTAAATGGAATAAAACACCACATGTATTAATAATTCTTACAAATTAAAACTCTTCAAGTACAATCTCAATGGAATAAATAATGAGATAGATGGGCCATAAGAGAGAAATCTCAAGACAAACTTGTGTGTAGTGTTGTGAAGAATGAGAGAGGAGATCTCATTAAATATATCTAGAAGAAAATATGAATTAATTACATAAACTTCATGTGAGTGAAAAGTGTGGGGGGAGTTACATGTGACATGTAGCTTGAATATTCCATACAAAAATAAAAAAAGAGGTGTGGCACCTCATAAGTCTGGATAAGTGAATTTCCTAGAATAAAAAATGCATAACTACAATAGACTTAGGATAAACTTAAATTAACCCAAAAAATCTTAATTTATGACATTTAAACATGTGTTAATACTTAAATTATTAGTCATTTTAGAAGTTTTATAACTTAACATGAAGCATATTCTCTCTAATATGTTCCCAATCAAAAATAAGTGTCATATGCTTTATGAAAATTAACATCAAAATGACTAGAATAATAGATGCATATAGTAATGATCCATTATCACACTTAAGTACACTTGACATAATTTTTATATTTTCAATCATATGTTTCTCAAATGTGTTAGAAGGACATGCGACTTGTATATGCTTTGGTTTTATTGCATTACAATATCATATGATTGAAAAGTCCTATATTTGTATCTTTTTAATACATATTTACCATTTTAACATGATCAATGTATTCACCTTCCTCAAGAAATCATAACATTATTTACAGGTAAAAAATATTTATTGGAACCCAAAATTTCCCAAAAAAAATTAGGTTTTTAATAATGAGAATAGGAAAAATGGGTGTCATATAAAATATTTTGATAGTGATCACAAATAAGGTTCCAACATAATTTCTAGTGTTTTCTGCCTAGTTATGAATAAAATTTTACATTAGAATATGGGATTAAATATTGGATTATGTGTTATTAGTCTACCCTATTGAGTTACCTTTTCCCCTTAATTTATCAAATATGGTCATTTTTTTATGAGTGATATAATAATTTATTATAATGAAAAATCATGCCCAAATTATAATAAAAATGATTAACTTTGTACTAATTTTAGACATATAATTTTGGTACAACACCCTTTTCCATAGTGTATTATACCCAATTTATCATATTTGATATATTTATGTATATTTTCATATTTCTAGGAATTTTCCAACCTTGCATTGGTTTCCATTTAGACTTTGATCCTTAAAATAACATATAACACTTATCAAAATCCATTGGCATACTTTTACTAAATCTCATTTCTTGTCATGCTCCTCATCAATATACAAGCCTTTGTTATTTCCATGTCATAAGTGTACCATACACTAGTCTACCTTATGTAGACACATATCATGCATAAGTCTATTTAATTTTCCTTTGTTACTCCTTCAACCCCATTGATATTGATATTGCACCTTTACATTTTATCTTTATCATTTAAAATTTTGGATAGCACAACCAAACTATCTTAGCATAGCTTATATATACAAGTAATCCTAAACCATTTTAGGATACCAAGGAATCATTGAAAAGAATATAAAAGTTAAGGTTTAGATGTAGAGTAGAGCCAAGCATAAAATTTATTTATTTCTCCTGCTTCATGTTGAGCTTCATTGAGTCATAGCTTACATACTTATGATGGAATTGTTTATCTTGATCTCTTACCATCCCCTTGTATCAAATAAGGGTTATATATTGCATGTATTTGCATCATAGTTTATAAAATAAAATATTCAAAACCCTTACTCAATATATTACATTTACACTAACTCAAAATAATGTGGAGGTTTGATTCTAGTTTTTCAAAAATGTTTGTGACATCATTTTGGTGATTTCCCAACTGCATAACTATTTCCACTATTTTTTAGTTCAAACCTAAACCCCACAAAGGCATAATTAGTGTTGTATTATAGAGACATGAGCTTGAATCTCTCATGTGGAAACACTTAGAAAAGGGTGGATATTAAATAAATTTTCACACATACATTCAAATTCACACTGGCATAATCAACTATGTAAGCATGGAGGTCTCACTTGAGGTACATTGAAATTGAGAACCTCATTATTTGAATGCATTAAACATCCACATGTATGTGTATACAAATGAAATATAAATTATCCACCTAAACTCTATATTGAAAAGAAAAAATATATATAAAAATATTCACCATCTATATATTATCTTACATCAATTTGTTTACCCCTAAAATTTAGATATAAGGTAATCTAAGGTTAAAGGGGTAGAGATATCCTAAGGAATAAGGATGGTAGACTATCTTAAAAGTAGGCTAATTATTTGAAAAACTTAGATAAAAACATATACTAAATTTATTATGTTGAGATATGCTAAAAATTAAAAGTACAACTATGCTAGATATAATAATAATAATAATAATAATAATAATAATAATAATAATAATAATAATAATAGTAATAATAGTAATAATAATAATAATAATAATAATAATAATAATAATAATAATAATAATAATAATAATAATAATAATAATAAAAACAAGATACTTAGCTAGTTCTAATTCTAAAACAAATTTGGATCTAGAACAAATCAAAAGTGGACTAGATCTAGATTTTGGAGCAACTGTCTGATTTTAAAAAATTATGCCTTTTTATTTGTGGACACTTGCATCAACTTGGGATGGTTGTGTCAACACTATTTTTTTAATTAGATGCACGCATCTAGTAAAAAATACCTACTAAAATTAGATGTGACCATTACATGTTTTTGGGTTCTATATCACCTTCACTCAGGTGTATTTAGATCTGGGTTATGGACTGTCACTACTTGTCAAATAGAAAAATCCTAGTTCCTCATCTTCATATTAGCTATGAGAAAAATGGGTAAGTGGGAGAATGGTATTGAGATTACTAAAAGACCCCTCTATTAATGAGTGTTACCTACATAAATAATACTCCGAAGAGGGCTTGAGACTAAGGTAGTTCTCCCTTACATGTTGGCTTGTATGTGAATCATGTAATGTGTGATAAACAACTAAAATAATGACCTAAATTTTAAATTGGAAAATATGGATCTTGGAATGCTCATTTAGTATTTTATACTTATAGATGTGTTATCCATATGACTGATATGGAAATAGGAGAAAATATGGAATCTTTACTCACTTGAGTGCTTGATATAATGATTTTTGGTAAGTTACTATTGACTAAATTTTGACCTCAAGTCAAGATTGGTTAACCCCCTCTAATTTTAAACTTTCATAGGTTTGTTAAAACTTGTATGTGGTATTGTCATTGCATATATGGTCCCTAAAAGTCTTAAAAAATCCTTATTAACATTGTTTAAGATAATTTTGAAGAAATTAAGATAATGTCTTATTTTGGTCATATAGTGGTCTAGCCATGTCATGAAGTATATAAACTTGATAAAGGGATTTCATAGGTTATTATAAGTTTATCAAAGACATTTTATGTCTTAAAAAACTCATACATGCATTTAGTGATGTTTTTGGGTGTTTTAAGGTTCATTTGTAAACTTCAAGGTAGAAAATGAGAAAAAGGTGATTTTTGGATAACATTAATGTATGTAAAATTTCCCCAATTAAAAAATCAATAAAATACACATTTAAAGGACCTTGGATAAGTTCCATAACTACCACACTTATCAATAAATCAGGTAAAGGTCAGAATATTGAAATTCAATGTTTAAGAGAGGAGTTAAGAGACTTGTACAAACTTGTTGAGATCACTTACAAGTAAAAAATGGTTTATAAATATCCTTTAATATTATATAGGTAAAAAAAATCATGGAAAGAAGTTAAAAGGCTCAAATTTTTATAAATATCTATCTCTCTCATCCATCGCTCCCTTTACAAACTCATGAATGTAATTTTCAACTAAATGGTATAGGTTGTATAGGTGGAGTTAGGGGATAAAATTTTATCAAATTTTTTGGACCCCTATGGGAGTATAATTTGTGGAATTTTTCATTATATTGAGATATTTAGCTTTATGAACAATCACTAAGTAGCTAGACTACTTTTTGGAGGCTTAAAACCCCACTTTCTCAGTTTTAGGAAGCATAGTTGCATGTGTGAATTCATGAAGGCAAGGTGAAAATTCAAAGATTTCTCATAGGTCTAAACTACTTATTACATCATTATACACTATCACCTAGCCCATATATGCACTGGTGAAGTAATAAAGTGATATTTTTGCATAGTGTGCAAGTGGTTGTCAATATTCTCCATTATTGTAGAGTTTTATATAGGGTTAATATGTATTAAAGTGTTTAATTTAACATGTTATAAATATTTTATCTTCATTCAAATGTTATAAAATCTTTTAATGTTATCCATTCTACTCTCTAAGTGTTATTATGCTCCTAGCTTGAAGACTATGCATTTGGAGTTCCCTGTGTAATAACAGTTGAAAGGTCTTGTTTTAAACTTTTTCAATCCATGGTGAAGTTTTATTAGCTATGTATATTTGGTTTAATATTTATATACACTAATTTACCTCTTTATAATCCTATAACATCATCAAGAGATTCAACTCTCAATACACAGGCTTTGTATAAGAATTGACTATATGAACACAATATATACACACAAGGGAGAATTTGAAGTGATATAATGACTGGTTAGAAGTCGAAAAAATTGGTGAGATAGTAATAATTAATATTTCATAAAGTTTAGGTATCTTAAAAATCCATGATATAGTTGAGAGGGTCAACTTTTAGACTTAATTCTCAAACCCTTTTCAAATGGCCACCTACAACCACTCCTTGAGAAAGTGGTCTTAACAGTTCTATGTTTGGGAAATAGGTAATGTTTTAATAAATGTGGGGAATATTTATATAATATTAATTAGTATAAAATTCATTTA
The DNA here is from genome assembly GCA_037957365.1 of Torreya grandis. Classification (NCBI taxonomy): domain Eukaryota; kingdom Viridiplantae; phylum Streptophyta; class Pinopsida; order Cupressales; family Taxaceae; genus Torreya; species Torreya grandis. Next base: position 1,305,075 of record JARHVA010001254.1, on the reverse strand, counting down.
TAGGTTTGATGATTAGCTTTGAATACCTAAAATCCTTAAATATAGCCAGACTATCCCAATTGACACCTACAACCATCTATTTAGAAGGTTGTCTTGGATAGTGTGTGTGCTAAGTAAGTATAAAATGATTTGGGTAGTTTGAGGAGTTAATATATTCTAAACAATAAAAAAAATATTCAGATGATCACTTTTTGGAAGAGAGAAGATTATAAACCCTTAAAATAACTCAGACTGATCCTAAATGACACCTATAGGTTATAAGGCCAGTCAACTAGTTTCAAGCCTAAAGAAGAGGGTAAAGTGTGTAAAATAGAATGGAACCTAAATAGGATTGCCAAAAAATTTCATGAAAATAGTTGAATTTAAATCAAGTATAGAGGAAATAAATGAAAATTGATTATACATAAAACCCTCTTCAAACCTCTACATCACAACCCTTGCATATACATGCCTACTTACTTAGCAAGGTAAAGTTGTTAGCTAGGATGAAATAATGGGTTTGAGGAGGAGGGAAAACCATTTGATGGTGGTATCATTTTTCAATGTCTTGAAACAAGGTTATAACCCTAAGACATGCCCAAACTCCCTTCAAAATGATACCTACAGTCAAGCTTAGGAAAAGTGAGAAGAAGTATTGAATGATGTGAAGCCACATTAACTTGAAGAGTGTTAGTGAAGGGATTTAAGACTCCCAATGACATGAAAAAGCTATCAATTATTATAATTATAAAAGGAGTCCTAAATCCATTCTTGCACTCATACTTCTCTAAATATACACCTATAGGCTATACTCAAAGATTAGCTAGTCTCAAACCTGAGTAAGAGGATAAAGTGCATGTGAAACATAAGAACCTAGTATGGAAAGAAGTTTCAAGTTTGAAAGTTACAGAAATATCTCTCTCTCTCCTCTATCACTTCCTTCATAAACTCATGAAGGCCATTTTAAAATACATGGTATAGACCATATAGGTGGATTTTGGGGCTAATATTTTATAAAAAGTTTTGAATCCCTATGGGATTCAAATTTGTGGAATTTTTTTTTGGATTGAGATATTTATATTTATGAAAAATCACTAAGGATATAGTCTACTTTTTGGAGGCTCAAAACCCCACTATCTCAGTTTTGGGAAACATAGTTGTAGGTGTTATTCATGGAGATAGGGTGAAAATTTTATTGGTTCCTCATAGGTATACACTACCTTCTTACATCATTTTCCACCATCACCTAGCCCATATATGCACTGGTTAAGCAAAAAAGTGATTCTTTTACATAGTGTGCAAGTGTCTGTCAATGTTCTTTATTGCCATATATTGTTATATAGGGTTCATATATATTCAAGTGTTTATTGAATATGTTCTCCATATTTTCTTTGTATTCAAAGGTTATCTAATCTTTTAATGTTGTCTGCACTATTCTCTTAGTGCCATTGTGCTCCGAGCTTAAAGATTGTGCATTTAGAACTACCTATGTAACAATAGTTGAAAGGTCTTTTTATTTACCTTGTTTAATCCATGGTGAAGGTGTTTTATCTATGTATATGTGGATTAATACTCATATATACTTATGAACTTATTATAATCTTATAACATTATCAAGAGACTCAACTCTCAATACACATGTTTTGTATAAGAGTTTATTGTATGAACATAGTCCATACACATAAGGGAGAAGTTTAAGTGATATAATGCTTGGTTATAAGTCCATAAAATTGGTGAGATAGTAATAATTAACATTACATAAATTTTATGTATCTTCAAAATCCATGACAAAGTTGAGAGGGTCAGCTTCTAGACCTCATGCTCAAACAAGTTTCAAATGGCCACCTACAACCACTCCTTCAGAAAATGGTCTTAAAAGTTCTATGTTTGGGCAAGATGTAGTATTTTAAGAAATGTGGATAAGATTTATATACTCCAAAGTAGTATAAAATTTAATTAGAGGTTTAAGGATTATTTTTGAATACCTAAAATCTTTAAATACAATTAAACTATCCCAATTGACACCTATAACCATCTATTAAGAAGGTTGTCTTAAACATGTGTGTGATAGGTAAGTATGCAATGATTTGGGTAGTTTGAGGAGTTTATAGATTATAAAAAATACAAAAAATCTTGAGATGATCACTATTTGGAAGAGAGAATATCCTAAACCCTCAAAATAACTTAGATTTTTCCTAAAGGACACCTATAGGATATTAAGTCAATCAAATAGTTTCAAGCCTAAAAAAGAGGGTAAAGTGTGTAAAAGAGAATTGGAACCTTATTGGGATCACAAAAAAAAAAATTCATGAAATCAATTTAATTTAAATTAAGTATAGAGGAAATAAATGAAAAATAAATGTACATAAGACCCTCTTCAAACCTCTACATCACAAGCCTTGCATATATAGGACTACTTTTGGCAAGGTAAAGTTTCTAGCTAGGATGAAAGAAGGGTTTTGAGGATGAGGGAAAACAATTTGAGGGTGGTAGACATTTTTAATTTCTTACAACAAGGTTATAACCCTAAGACATGCCTAAAATCTCTTCAAAATGATACTTACAGGCAGACTTAGGAAAAGTGAGAATAAGTATTGAAGGATGTGAAGCCACCGTGACTTGAAGAGTGTTAGTGAAGGGATTATAGAATACCAATGATATGATAGAGGAATATATTATAAGTAGTTATAAAATGATTCTTAAATCCATTTTTATACTCAGAATTCTCCAAATAGACACTTACAGGCTACAGTCAAAGATGAGCTAGTCTCAAACCTGAGTAAGAGGATAGAGTGCATGTGAAACATTAGAAATTAGCCCAGGTGATGAATAAATTAAAAATGAGACTATTCATAATAAAACCCTAAATCCTATCTACACAGCCCCTACAATATAGTCTTGCCTAAATTAACAAGAGGAAGTTACTTTCTTGAAGGGGGTAGAGGTCTATGTGGGATTTGAGAGGAAGGTAGACTATTTTATAAGATTACCATGGCATTTTTATAGCTTCATAAAACTTAGACTCACCTAAAGTAAGAAAAATAAAGTTCATAACCCTACATGCTCAGCTAAGGCAAAACATAGTCTTGCTTACTCTTGAGAAGTATTGGCTTGCACGAAGAGGTCTAAAGGCCTATAAGAGGAATAATGGAAAATAAAGTGTTATAATATTATTTAATGGTGATGGATAACTCCATTATCATCCATAATAAATTAACAAATAATGGAAATCATGACAAACCCTATTCAAGCCTAACATGCCTAATTAAATGTATAGATCTATATGACAACCAGATGAATATGGTCAATTCAAATTAATTTTGAGACCATAGGTAACCTAAAAATTTCATGGAGTCTTAAAATACTATAGTAATGAATAAGGTCTTAAACATAGTCATGATGGTTTCTTGTATTGTTGAGATCAAGAACCCTAGGCCTAAGTAAATGAGGTTATAAGAGACCTATTGAATAAGGGTGGTAGTAATAACTTTAGAATATGTAAAGGTTGATATTACATACCTAATTAAGGTTTTTGGATCTCAAACCAAAATTTAGGTTTACATTTTCAGGCCATATCTCTTTATTGACCTCACTAGCACAGCCTACCAACTCGTGAGACTATCAACTTACATTGATATCTCTCATGAAGAGTTGCATGGTGGATAAATATTTTAGGAATAATAGGGAATAATTATTAACTTATGATTCATGGTGTTTAATTTTTCATCTAAGTCTTGAGCTTTATGAATGATCCTTAAGACCCTAAGGTACTTTTAGGCTATCTAGAAAACCAAATCTGATCAAATGATAGAGAAGTGGATTTATATGATTCCAAATGCATTGAGTGACATGTGAAATGAATTGAATCATGTTTAAGACTCCATTTATCACCTCTCCATACTTTTGGTTTATACTTGGAGGTATATAATTGTATGAAATAGGCTAAAAAGTGAAATTTAGCCCACTTAGGAGGTCCATACAAGGTGTCAAAATCTCAACATTGACATGGAGGACCCTAAAGAGTACAAATAATTAAATAAATCATTTATTTGAGGTTTTTAACTTGTTAAAATCTTGTGAAACCAAATTTTAATCTCTAAGTAGGGAGGCCTAATTAAGACCTAGTTAGGAGAGAGAAAGGAAAAAAATGGCACCTCCACTCACTTTTTGATCCTAAAACTTTGCATGGAGATGTAAGGACATACTAGGTCATATAATATTCACTCATTTTATTATTATCATTATTAAAAATCTCTACACAAGGAGGTTTACATGTTTTTAGGGTTATAAATAATGAAGCCAATTTGGGGATTTTGGTGGAAAATGAGTTCTTGGGATTGGTTTCAGACTTCTGAATGAATTTTTTAAGGTCTAATATTAGTTGAATAGGACATCCATGAAGATAGGAGGATTTAAAAAAATATGAATTCAAGTTTTGATACTTGTAAGAAATATTGGCCTAAGAAAATGAAGAGTCTTCTAGACACCTATCAAGAGAAGGAAGTGATGTGTCAAAGATAACCTAAAGAAATCAGTTGAGAGGTGTCAAGAGTAGAGTAAAGGTGTAACTCAACATGATTTGACCATTAATAAGGCCACTTGTTATTCAACTAGTAAAATCAAAGGGTATTTTTGGAGAGTTAGTCAAGGTGTCAAGAAAGCATTCTAACTCATATGCCACTTGGAGTAAGAGATAATATTCATAGGAGCTACATATGGCATTTAGGTAGTTTCATAACTCCTCTCTTTTTTATAACACATGAGACACTTGTCAACTCTCTCTCCTATGCCCTTCTCTTATTTTCTATGACTTTTGGTATATATTGAGCCTTGATTGGCTAAGTTGGTATCCTCCACTTGGGTATGGTGAAGCTCTACCCATTTTTAGCCTTTTATCAATGAATAATAACTTAGTTTTACCTTCTCCATGGACTATTTCAATGTGTATGTTAGACTAGTTGATCTTGCTAAGTGATAGATTTACTTCTTTGGCATGTTGTCCTTATTTAGCATTCATTTTCAGTTTGAAAGTCTTTTTTAGGTCTCTTGAAGTGTTAAAATCGAGTATGTAGGGGTTTAATGAGTTTTATTTTCACTAGTTTCATGTTAGGACCTCTTGACTAGTCCTCCTAACTCAAGCTTGCTTCACAAACCTCCATGAGAAATATTGATATAGAGAGGTAGATTTGGATTAGTGTCATGTGTAGGTTAGGCTCTTATTTAAAGTGAAATTATAGTTGTTTGGTAGTGATCATTTCATATTTGGTGCATCACCTCTATTAGAGTAGGCTTATATCCCTTTTCCTAGCAAGTGTCAGAGTAATATTTGAGCCTAAGTGATTCATCAAGGGGAGCTATCCATTTAACCTAAAAATTCACTTATCCAATAGGGTACCCATAAAATTTATGTGTTTTCATATTACATCAAATTTGGAAGGCTTGAAAAACCTTCCAAAGGGTGCATATTTTATGCATAACAATTACCTTGGTCTCTCTTGGTATTTTCTAGGTTCAAAATGAATGAGAGTTGATATTATATTTATACCAATCCCTTTGGATAATATCTCACATTTGAACACTTAGGTCAACCACATGAATACATTTCATTTACAAATTCGATGACTTTAGGGCACTGGACACTAGCATTGGGATAGGACACTTACGTCGATGTAGGTGTCTGATTAAGATGTATAGTTGGTAAAAGGTGCAAGTCTAAAACTTGTAGATATGGAAGATAATCATATTTATAACATTATAGGAATGATAAAAGGCATGAATCATTAGAATAACATAGGTTAGACTAAGATATAAGTAATTAGTCATAGAGAGATAACATATGTGAGCCATTTGGTAGTGGGAAAAGTCTATAATCTGAAGGGACATCCATGATATTCACTTAACAAGTGTACAAGATTGAGGTGTTATATAATTCAAAATAGTGTTTATATTTTCCCCCTTTAATATAGTAATGAACTTGCTAGTTTAAAGGAAAAGGAATGTGTACCTAGTTGTGTATAACACACTTTTTCCTTTCTTGAGTCCAACTTGAGTGATTTTATGGTAAATATAATTAGTGCATATAATTTTAAATTGAAAGTATTGAAATTAAAAGAGAGTAGTACACCTATGTATTGAGGCAATTGTCTTACCTTTTGGCAATTTTATTTGAAATATGTATCATTATGAATCACTAAAATTGAGATTAGGACAAATATAAATATAGAAAGTGCATATATCTAAAGAGATAGAGAGAGAGAGAGATATTGGAGGGCACATGTCCCCAACCTTGGATAAAAAGTGAGTTACCACCTAATAGTTGAGATTAGCTCAACCATGAACCTAAAGCATAATTATAACCTAGTGAGTGTGGGTGAATCGAGTCAACTCACATTATAAAACTAGTGAGTATAAATTATGTAAATCAAGTATAACTTATAAAAATTTGAAATATCAAGTGATTTAATCACCTTAACCTTACCAAAAAGATAACTAACTACTACAGTAGATAGGCTCAATATAGTCCATAAAAGTCCAGCTTGGTGGATGCTGACAATCCTTGAAAGTGTTTGGAATCTCAAATTGATTTGATTTTTCAATATTAGGCACACATTACATAAAATATGTATTTATATATGTCTCATGTTAAAACTATGTATAATAATGGTACCAATGTATCAAATTCTTCCATAAATGTGTATTTGAATCATATAACTATGCCATTTGGCCAATCCAAAACTATGTAAGTGTGGAGAACATGTTCTAAAAACATGTCCCCACTATATATGGAGAAATATGAAAAATTATATAATTTCTAATTAGGAAAACATGACCCCATTGTAATTTGAATGTAAAACTGACATAAGTGCCAATGTGGAGGACATGTTTCTAAAACAAGCCCCCATTATAATTTAGGTATGTTGTATACTAAATAAGTGTGGAGAATATTTTTCCAAAATTTGGCCCCCAATGAATCTAAAATTATGATAAAATGTGGAATTCATGCCTCCATGGCATGTCCCTAATGATATGCTCCACTTTAAGGTGAGGAAAGTTGTAACTAGTAGTTACCTTACCTTAAAAGGATAAGATAACCATGTAAACTATGAAAGTACCATGTGGCATATAGATGGAACATGTCTAGGTAGATATATCATTAAATCAAAAATAATGTGATCACACTAAGTCCTATGATGCATGATGTATATCATGGTAATGCCTAAATAGTAATAGTACAAGCTTAACAAGCAATCAAACACACACAAAAGAGCACTCAAAAATAGAATCACGAGATGTATCTCCAAAGAGACTAAAAACAAGGGGCATCTTCGAATTCTACATAATCAAAGGGACATGACTTAGTCAAATTCACATAAAACAAGAAATGACATATTCAAATGTCAAAGAGGTAAACAAAGGCACAGGGGCTGTAAACAATGGAACACATTAAATTTCTCAAACAAGTAAGATAATATAAAATCAATACACTAAAGGAAGTGTTAACTCAACAAATTACACCCTTATGAAAGGATTTTTTAGACCTTTGAGACTTCCTAACCACTTCCAACACAATCACTTGACCTCTATGACTATCTATAACATATAGTCCTAGTTTGATGCCTATGTGAGAGATAAGAGATGAGTTTTATTTTTGAAGTGAGCCTTCCACAATCCCTCTTGACTTGTTATATCATGATACCATGTTTTTCTTGTCCCTCTTATGCATTTTCAACTTAAAAATAAGGTTTTTTGTTCAAATTTCACTCCATTTGTAGTCACGTCTATAGGTACTCAATACTAAGCCTGTTATGACTTTGTGAGCCCATTTGAGAGGTGATTTGGTGCTTCATTATTTCCTTAAGACACCAACATGTTTATGAACCTTCATTTCTCTGCTTACCCCCTAAACCTTCTTAACCTCATCATACCTTTAGTGTTCTTCTAATCATTGCAACTATAGTCCTGTGTGTATGAACATTTGAGCCCGTAGACTTAGTCAATCCAAACCCTCTAATGAATTGATCACATCATGAGAGGTTCATTAGATTTAACTTAGATTGAGTAAATTTCTATTATTCTCTAATTTTCATATGACTATGAACCTCATGTTTAAGTTTCCACAAACATACTTCCCTAATTTTAGAGAAAGATCTATAAGTACTAGTTTGAGCTCACCTATGTAATGTGTATAATCACCATATAAGTGAAACATGAAGTTTGATTCTAACTAAATATACCTCCTTGTTTCTTAAGTCGCTGACATGCATCCTCATGGTATTCTTTACACTAGTTTAGACTTCAAGTGATTCAAGAGCTAATAACCACCTATGTGTGTCTATACACATTCATTTTAGAGTTTGGAGTCTGGAAACCAAAGTCCATTATGAGGTGAAAATGGCATAATGAAGTCATTAAATGGAAGATTATTTTGGGAGACCTCATTTGGATTGTTACTCTCTATTTAGGACCACATACTATGACCTAAGCATTACCTATATGGACACTTAACAAGTTAAAGAATTTAAAACTGGTGGATCAAGCATCTTGATGGAGAAAAGTCAAACCTAGGAATTCCAAAAAACCTTAAACCATGCTAAGAAACCTTAATTTTTGCTAAGAAGCTTGTGAATACAATTTGGAGTTAGTTTATCTATTTTGGTCTTGAGGGTTATAAGGAAGTTTGTTTCTTTGAGAGAGGAACTCCTACACATCCTTGAATCACTTTAGACATCTGAAGAAGTCATAGATTATGCACTTATAAACTAAATATGGATTGATTATGAGGACAAACTTGAACCTTTTCCTTCGTCATTCTCATGGTGAGAATTGAGAGAGCTTAAAAAAAGTTTGATCTTATCAATGTTGATCTAATGGAGTGTGTGATAAACATGAAATAAGTATATAGCTATGTATTAATCTTATCTCCTGCTTTATTCCTTTATGAAACATAAAAATCACTCACATAACTTGCAAATATACAAATCAAAGGGGTCTATGGGTTGATCTACCCTTGAAAGTACCATAGGGACATGCTTAAGGGGTCTAAAACACTCAAAAGACCTTTGTATACCTTCCTCCATACTTGAGCCACCACAACAAGCTTAAAATTTTCATGAATATACTTGTATTAGGGCATGCGGGGTTTATAAAGGGCTTAAGACCACATATGGGTCTTAGAAATCACTCATAAAGCTCAGGGGTTTGATCTGAGAACCAATTCCACTAATTTCAATCTCACTAGGGGCCCTACCTCTAGCTAAGAGATTGGTCTATTAATCCCCTTATATGGACTACACTATATAACTCAATCTAGCCCTTGTGAGCCTACTAAGAGCTCGATGGGGAACTAACTACATTTCCTACCTTTATTTTCACATTTAAGCCATGCAACTTCTTTGAGATGCTGACCATGAACCCTTGTGAAGTGTCTAACCTCCCTTTATATGGACCTGACTATACAGATCTATATAATCCTATAAACACCTTATTTTTTGTATTTTTTCATGATTTAGTTCCTTAAAAGACTAGTTGAGAATTATGGGTGGGAAAATAGACGTAAAACATGCTTTTAAATTAGATATAATGGGTGGGAAAGCTGAAAGGTCACATTTCCAAGTGTGTGGGGCCCATTTAGTGAATGGAAAATGTGTTTGACTTCAAAAAGGACCCATTTATGCATATGAAACCATCCTAAAATGAGATTATGATGGCTATGGGGAACTTTTAAGACTCTTAATTTTAATGTGACATCAAAACATACCATTTTCCAAAGGTTTACCATGTAATTTGACTCATATGAGATGTTTAAAGGGTCATTAGATGACTTGGAAGGCTAACTAAAGATTGAAAGAATCTTGACTAAGTAGACCATGGAGGTAACCTTGTATATAGTTTTAAACTTCATGTTATGATTTTAAAAAGGCCTGGTTACCCTATATCATTTTAACAAAGTTCCTCCTTTTAGAAGTGGCTAAAACATGCCTAATCACAATGAGAACTAGAAACCTTAAACTCTCCAAATTACCTTAATCTCTGCTAAAGAACCTTAACTTTATCAAATAGAGCTTAGATGATTATATAGGTTTTAAAAGACACATGAAACCCCTACACTCACTCAAGGACCACCATGACAACTAACACACCATCTAAAGACCCCAAAATAGGCTATCTTACGATGATCTCTCAAGTAGTGTGTAACACATACAATGACACCTTAATCAATGATAAAAGTCTCAAAATGAGACCAAAAAAAGACATAATAAGGCATGAAAACCACCATGTACAATATTTGATGGGTGTCATGAAGAATTTTTTGATTATAGGGGTTGAAATTTGTCTTGTGAAGCCAAATTATCAGTAGGAAGTGCATAAATGAAATTATAAGTAAACAATATAAATATATCATATTATTATATTATTATATGTATTAGAAAAAAACACTAAATACATAGCATATAAAGTACACTATTAAAGATATAAACATGGATAAAGGCATGTGTAAGTACATATATGAGCTCAAACATGATAATGCGAAGTGACCATATAATGATATACCCTATATGTATCATGATCATAGAGGTGGTTTCTGCCAACGTATTGGTGATGTGAGTAAAGGGAAATTCCAACATCCAAAAGTTTGTAGATCATGTATTTTTTCATTCCTATATCACACTCAAAATATGTGTGGCACATGTATATATAGGAAGTACTAATATGTCATCTCCCAACATGTAATTGACAACATATATGCTAAGGAACTAATAGGATATGTAAATGTTGAAAATATTTTGGATTTTTTAAGTATTTTTATTTATTTTTTGTTTTTGGGATCTTATGAAAGGAAAATAATATCCTATGATCACATCCAAAGGATGCTCATCTCCCCATTATGAACCTTGTGAAATAAACCTGTGATGTTGTCAAGGAGCATGTATAGGTGAAATATCTATCACTATAGAATTTATGATGCTTTGTATATGTAAAATCTTACTTTGTTATTGTGAAGTAGTATATTATTATGAGGGGTTTTTGGAACCCATCATTGAGTTCTTTGTGGCTTATTTATAACTACAACAATAAGAAAATGTATAGGTGCTCTAGATATCTAAATATGGTATGTAATAGATGAGGCTTTTATGAAACCCACTATGGATATCTGATGCAATGGTATCTCAAGTACTAGATGCCTAGTAAATGGAATTGCCTATTTCTTACCTTTTTGTGGAATATTAAGGATAATAGGTTTTATAATTAACTACTTGGATATAAATTTATCTTGTTCAAGATGATGCTCATAAGGAATTATGGAAACTATAATTATACAATTGACATGAATGCATTTAACACACCCATGCATAGTATAAGGTACTTCTAAAAGTGTATGTATCCAATGTCATCCCAATAACATATCAAAGACACATGTGGATGGTATAACTAAGAAGGTGGTAATCATAAATGTAGGACCCACCTATAATGGTAAGTTAATTTCACCAAGACCCTATTATAAGGTCATGTCAAATGCTCTAATTGATCTAGTTAAAATATTTAAATCATGATTTGTATAACCCATATTCTTAAGTAATGTCATGGTACAAATTTTATCTCTTTCACCATTATAAATCATAACACTATGTATAAGATGGTGATCAAGGTATGCTTAAATGAATAAGGAATGAAGATATAAGTCATCATCCCTAATCTCACTATTATAAAAAGTAATGGAGAGTACTTGAACCATGGGAGGTGTATGTAATGTATAGGTACCAATAATCCCATCCAATGGGTGTTAATTATTAGGTAGAGGATAATACACATCATATGCCATTTCTACTTCTAGATCCTTTATTGAATGATCTTGAAAATTATTATTAAATATTTTCTATTTGTGGTGGTCACTAAGTTGTGAACTTGATTCCTTTTGAGGATCATCAAATGTAATCTTATAGTCATTGACAAGGTCTTAGATCTTATGGTTCAAGGTAAAAAAAATATTTGAATAATGCCCAAGGCCTTGTTGATAGTCAAAATAAGCATTCACATCATACCCTTTGGGTAGAGGTATAGTCATATTAACTTATATAAGATGAGGGAGAGATATAAGATGACACTCTACAAGCCACATGAGTATTTAAGTGGGAGACTCAGGTAAGCACACATATTATCTCCATGGTATATTGGATAAGACAAGCTGATTAGGTTATTATGACACTGCATTAACCATAATGGCTATTTATTTTTTAGGCTCAAGAGGTTTGAAATTATAACTTAGTTTTATATAACTCTTGTTATTGAAAGTAGATGTATTTGGTGTATTTACTATATATTTAAGTTTGTTGAATGAGATAAGTTTCATTTCATAATCACAAACAATGTGGCATAAGTGATCGAAATATTTTATTTTTTTGAATACAATGGACTCATGTAAAGGAGAAGGAAAAATTTGCTTCAAAATATCTTTAAGATTTTCATCTCCATAGGATTGGTCATTTTATCAAACCTTGTCTTGTATCTCAAGACATATTCATTAATAGGTTCATTGGTTTCTTATTTGATTTTTTTAATTTGTGCATAAAAAACCTTTTCAGTAATGTTAATATAAAAGTGTGCCAAAAATTGATCTACAAAGGGTTTTAAGGAATTTATTTATTGAGTTGGTAAGTCATATAACCACCTTAAAACATAATATTATAAGCTCCTTATAAATAATTTTGTCAAAAGTTTATCATTGGAGGTATAATCAGACATATCACATAAAAAGATCAGGTATGCTATTTAGGATCACCCTTTCCATCATAAAATGTGAATTTAGGTGTAACAAAAATAGTTATAAAGAGGTGAGAATATATCTCTAGTGTAAGAGGATTATGTAACACCTCTTGTGAATCAATAGTGTAAGGAGATTTCATATATTTTTGTTTAATATTTGTAACCTTAGTCTACAAAATTTCAATAGTTTGGATAATAACTATCACATCTTGGCATTTTAGGTTAGATATTTGATGATTCACCAAAGGAGGTGGTACCCATAGGTTGGGTATATATAAGCATTGAAACTAGTATTTGAGTTGAAGCATTTTAGTTTCCCATATTCCCATGCCCCCATTATAAATATGAAGTGGTAATGTGTTCAAGTGTAGGGTTTTTGGTATATGGGGATGACCAATAGATCAAATAACATGATCAATATATGGACCTATTTGTTCATATATGCTTTTTGATTTTTTAGTTTCTAATATGTTTCTTAGGATTTCATCAAGATCTTTAGAGTTTTGATGAATATGCTCACGTAATAATGCACTTACTTGCACTTGTTCATGATATATTTTCTCACATTCATTAGTTTCATTAGACTCATGGGTTTCATTATTATAATATTCTTCTATGATAACCTCATAAATATGTTTTTCATTATCAACATTAATATCATCATGATCCATAGGATTAGGTTCCTCATTAGATTTAAACATTTTAAGTTGTAGAAAGGTGAGATCAATGTGTTCAATAGGCACACATCCCAATCTATGGTGATGCCTAGGTTGCATGTAAAATAATATAATCAAGAAATGAAAAAGTATAATAATATTAAACCCTAGCTTATTGAAAACCCTAGGAATAGAAAAATTTGCACAATCATACGAATTGGGTTCACCAAATGTTTAACCCTAAAATATAGATATGGGGAATCTAGGTTTAAAAGGGTAGAGATAAAATAGGGCATACATATGATAGGATATCTCTAAATTAGGCAAATTATTTATGAAACTCAAATAAACATATATTGAATTTATTATGCTAAGACATGTTAAAAATGGAAAGTACAACTATGATAGATATGGCAATAATAATGAAAACAATATACATATCTATTTATGATACTAACACATATATATATCTATAACATGTATAAAGTGTAATGGATTTAGATTCTATAATAGTCTAAATTATGCTTCTATAGTTACAATCACTTGCATCAACTTGGGACAATTACATCGACACTACTGTCTGACTTGGATGTAGGTGTCCAATATAGAATACCTACTAAAAATAGATGTGACCACATGGATTTTTTTGGGTTTTGTGTCACCTTCAATCTATTGTATTCTTATTTTGGTCATGGACCGTCACTCCTTATCAAATAAAAAAACCTTAGTTCATCTTTATATTAGCTATTGGAAAAATGGGTTAGTGGGCACATGGTGTCAAGCTGAACCAAGGTCCCCTATATGAATTAGAGATACCTCCATATCAAACACTATGAAGAAGGCATTAGACTCATGTATTTACCTTTACATGTTAGATTTTGTGTGAATTATGCAATGTGTGATAAGCAAGTACAATAATGACCTAACTTGTAACTTGGAAAATATGTATCTTGGGATATTCCTTTAGTAATTTAGACTTATATATGTGTTATACCTATGAATAATATGGAAATAAGATAAAATATGGAATATTTGCTTAGTTGAGTGCTTGATATAATGATTTTTGGTAAGTTACCTTGGTCTCTCTAGGCATTTTCTAGGTTTAGAATGAATGAGGGTTGATCTTATATTTATACCAATCCCTTTAGATAATATTTTACATCAAATCACTTAGGTAGACCATAAGAATACATTTAATTTAAAAATTAGATGGATTTAGGGTACTATACACCTGTGTTGGGACACAACACTTACATTAACATAGGAGTTTGATTGGGATGCAAGTGTCTAAAAGTTGGAAAATAGGTACAACTTCAAAATTTTAGAGATGGAAGATAAGCATGTTTATAAAATTCTAGGAATGATAAAAGGCTTGAGTGATTAGAACAACATAGGTTAGATTAATAGATAATCTAGAGATAATGTATGCGAGCCTTTTAGAAATAATAAATGTCTAGAATCTAAAGGTACATCCATGGTATGTATTTTCCAAGTGTACAAGACTGAGGTGATATATACTTCAAAAATAGTGTATACACAACTCAAAAATATGCAATCATTTATAATACTTGTAAAAATGCTTCCTTTATATTCATCAATGACTTAGTTTACAATGCACACTTATGAATGAAATATTTATACTTATTATATAGATTATGGATTATCTACCAATATAAAATACATCATAACCTCTTAGCACTATATAGGCCTTATACCAAATGCCCTGATCTTGCATCCAAAACCCTAAGCTCCCCCCCAAAATCTGTAAATCTGTCAAAATGAGCCTAAAGGGGTGTATTTATACAATTATAAGAACTTATTGACCCTACTAGCTAGTAGTTGAATATTATTAGATTCCTTATAGATACCTTAGATTTTTCTTAGTTGGTGTTGAACCATCATTCACTCTATATTATCTATAATCTCCCCTTAGCACTTATTTCCAATCCATCTTATTTCATGGTCACATGTAATATGGTACTCTTTCTCTAATTATGACACAAATATAATTGTGAAATATATATTTTAATGTACTTGTCTTCTAAAAAAAGCAATAAGTCCCTTCTAAGGTCTACACAAAACTCATTCTATTGATGCATGGCCAAGTTGATAGATTTCATGCATTTCAATTTGTGTGGCATGATTTCTAGGACTTTTGAATCATCCAAAACTTAGTATTTTTTATGGTAAAAATATACCCATACTAAATATATTGTCTATCCTCATAAAATTTGGTTTATGCTCATATACTAAGAACTAGTGCATTCAAAAATTCATGAATATACTTCATCATTTCTATTATAAAATTATTCCATCGTGCCATCATAGATGTTACACTAATTTATCTTCTCTTAAAGCTTCTATTTATTTTTTCAAGTTTTCCTTTCCTTTCTTATCATCCAAAATTATATTATTTTTAGCCTAACATTTATGCTTAATATCAATGATTAGTCCATCAAGTTCTAATTTTTCACTAATAACCTTTTTCGTCTAATAAAAAATAGTGTATCAAATTTCATCCTTTGTGTATACTTTTGAGCCCTATAATCCTATGCCTCCTTAACTAACCTCATTAATGTCATTAAATGCTTCCAATTGTATACCTTCTTGTTCATTTTATCCAATGTTTCATTGTCTCCATAAACCCTTGCATCCACCCACATATCCAAATGCCTCATCATGTTAAAAATATTATCTATTTCTTCACTCTTATACTAGAGTTCCCTCTCAAGTCCATCCATATTTTACTACATAACTTGAGCTACTTTGTGCCCTTGGCCTAGCCGTAACCATGACCATCAGCTTAGCTGATAGTGGTTAGGGGTGGGCTGACTGGCCCATCCCCCTCCCCTCTCTATTATGGGAGGGGGCTGGGATGACTCACCCCCCAAATTAAAAAAACATATATTATATATATATATATATTTTTAATTAAAAAATAATAATGAATATATATCTAATATATGTATATATCAAAATAATAATGAATTTCTATATTTCCATATATATATATATTATATATCTTCTTTATTCCACAAATAAACTTGTGTAGAGGTATAATATATTAATATACATACATGCATACATATATATTGAGAGAAATTAACCAAAAAGGCCATCAAAATCCTTGGCCAAACCTTTATCCATTTTGATGAAAAACTTGACAACACAACTAGAAAAATAAACATGATATAAATCAATATGAAATTATTCTTCATTGTTTAATTGGTCTATTAATTTGGAAAAAGAGAAACTAAAATATGAGGGAGAAGCCACTTGCCTAGTTAAACACATATCTTCTTCTTCTTCTTCAATCCTTGGTTGGATCTCCTAGAAATAACATCATCAATGGAGGAAAGAACTTGGAAATAGAGATAAATCTCCAAAGAAATACAACAAGGGAGGTAACTTCTTGGCAAGAGAAATGAAACTACAGAACCCTAAGTTGGTTTGGCCATGTTGCATAAAGCTTTGGTTGTAATATTTTATTATTTTATTTTATTGTTATTTATTATTTTATCATTTTATTTACCATCATCCCAAAACCCCAAAATAATGACTAAGGTTTATCCAAAAAAAATGAAGAGTCAAACTTCACTTTTCAAAGATAGTCATCAACCCTCTCAAATAATAGAGTACCCTCTCAAATAATAGAGTACCCTCTCTTACATGCCCATGTGACTCCTTACAATAAATAAATTTTAAATTACATTTTTTGAAAAATACTCCACCAAGTAGGTCAATGCCTACTAACTAGTCTAGGACCTAAGAGATTAGGTTTTCTAGAAGACCTATGGGATAGGCTCATAGGCTCTTTAGGAAGCCTATGACTCTTCTTAAAATAATAAAGGCCATTTTAAGAATTTAGAATATTCATATGATAAATATGATAAGTTTTAATTTAATTAATCTTTTTAAACTTTTGAATAATCACCACTCCATTAATATGTAAGAAAGAAACTACAATTCAAATTCTAAACAACCACATAATTACATTGTTGTCTATTTCAATTGTTAAGGGAAGGTGGTCCCTCATGTGGGGTATTACATAGTGTTTCATGATTTCTTAGATTAGTTTTAATTTATGTTGTTTGTTAATTTACTTTGATTTTTATTTTTTATTTCTTTCCCTAGCTCATTTGAGTTAGCATGTTTCATCTGATCCCTTGGTGTCTTTTCAGTATGTTTATATAAAACAAATGATTAAGGATAATTAATTGACACATTATGAGAAATTAGTTATATTGGAGGTGTCCTCTTTGTGTTTTTATTTCATATATTCCCCTGCATCCCATTAACTTAAATTCTAACCAAAAAAATAAACCTTGTGCGTAGCCGGTGTTACATCAAAACCAGGTCTAAGAAGAAGTAAAAGACATAACAATAGTATGTTGAAATTTAGGTGTTATTGGGTTATTTTGGGCTAGTCACTTCAAATGGTGAGTAAGTGCATGAAGATCATTCAAATTTCATAAGTTAGATATTAAGTAGTAATTTTTGAATAACTCCATGAACTAAAAGCAATTCTTTTATACATTTTTAGAATCCTAAAAAATAGTGATTTAGAATAAAACTTGTAAATTTAGAACACTTTATTTTTTTGTATAAACCATTAACTAAACTTAATTAAATAGCTAAATCAAATGGAAGAACTTATTTAGTTTTAATTTGACTTAGTAATCTATTTTTTTTTATTCTATCATTATACCCATGGCTTGGTTTTTAACCCTCGATGGGTGGAATTGTGAAAAAATTTCAAGAAATTTTTTGAAGGAAATGAAAAAAATGCAAAATCAAAATCTTCCTCAAAAGGGTGATTCATGTAACCTCCAATGTAGGATTTCTAGCTTGGTTGGTAGTGGAGTAGGGCCTTGATTATTACTATAGGTATCTATATCAGGGATATAGATGTTTGGATGGTAGTAGATCAATGACCATGCCCTTTCTCCCCAATCTGAATTACTAAAATTATCTGTCTCAAAAGTTCTATTTGCTTAGACAAGTCTCACTTATTTCACATAGATTCAAGAGCTATAAAAGAATCAATCAATTTTCATATACCAATGGTCGAAGTTTGAATTATAACTTGCTATGTCACATGTTGAAGTATAATTTAGTGCCTTCATCTTTCTAATTTTGTCTAATAAATTATTTGTAATTTGTGCTTGGTGTCTAAGTGTGAAGGTTTATAGTCTAGGTTATGAATATTTATGCAACATTCTCCCTATAGAGGTAACCATTTATCAGGTCTAACACAATCTATTCTTAGATTTTAAATAGGGGACCTCTTATTCTAGTTTGGTATTTGGTTTGTTAGTTTTTGGATGTGCAGTTCTGCCTTCTAAATACTTCTTGGTATTTATAAAGTTTGAATTCAAGCCTTATTTGAACATAATAAGTTCCATGTTTAATCCACCCAGTCTAAATTGTACCAATAAACTAATCTTTTTAATTTTAAAGTGACCAAGTCTATATAACTCCCCATTACAAAGATTTGATTGATATTGTATTTTAGACTTGTATATTTATAAATTATCCAAAATTTGAAAATGATGTGAATTCATTGTTTTGGACTAAATAATTCTACTTTGTGTCTAAACTCAGAAGCTAGCCTTTGTTTTATGCCTTGGTGAATTTTATTATTATTTGGATAACTTACTAATGACTTTGTTTTCCTTTGTTATTTTGTTACCTTATCTTTTTTGTAGGTTTTGAAGACTTCACAGGGTCCCCTAGATCCTTCAACATATCTAAATTATTGATGCATGGCTTTGGAGTCAATTTTTTTTAAAAAAAATGACTAAGTCCTTTTAGAGATCCATGTCCTTGAGATGGCACCATGTGGCACCATCATAAGAGATAGGAAACTCATAACCTCAAAGGCATTAAGGAATTATCCTAGAAACTTAAGAGTATTATAGTATTAACCCAAAATCCTAGGTGTTGATCAACATTGGTAAAGTCTCATGGCCCTGAGGCCCTAAGAAGGTACCATGTGGCACCCTCTCAAAATATAAAGAGATGGAGTGATTATAACATTATCTCAAATCATGAAGATCATGAGAAGATAGGAAGAAGACACATGGCCATGATAATGATAAAGGTAAATAACAAAGTAAAGCCTAGGGGTGATGACAAGCTACCAAGTGGCAAAGTGGGACCCTAGTAAAGAAAAAGGAATGTGAAGCCTAAATAGAAGCTATTGTGATTGAATAATATGTTTGAGATACTGTGAATGAGTACCAAGTGGTAAAGAGATCTTAAAATCATTAATTAAAGATGGATCTAAACCATATTAACTAGTTGAGTCATCATGAAAGGCATAAGATTAAATTTGACAACCCATAAAAATGTTAGAATGGCCAAAATTGAGAAAAATAGTAGAATAATTAATTGGGTTAGATTTTAAGGGGTTTGACTACTCCAAGGATCTATGTGGAGCAAACTGATGGATTTTTGACACGAATATTTTCCTAGGTGGGATGAATAAAAGAATCATTCAAAATACTTGGCCCAAAAGGGAGAAGTGGTGATATCATTTTAGTTAGACAGGTGTCACAACCATTCAAAAAAGATAAATATATTTTATATTTATTTTGAGAATATACAAAATATTCTAACCAAATGTAGCTGTAGAGGCTTAGATCAATAATCATGGCTAGTATGGGAGCCTTATGCTACTTGGAGACAAGTCCCATTCTTGATTATAAAAAAAGAAATCTAAATTCTTATAAAAAAGGGGGAGATTTTATGAACTAACTCTATGGAAATTTTGATATGCTTAGTCCTCTCTTTTTCTTGTTTTTTTTGGCTTGTAATTGTCTACCTGGAGGGCACACTTCAATGATATTGTAATAACAATTAAATAGATACTATTTTGGTTATAAAATCATGTTGTTCTTTATTAATGTCCTTCATTTATTAATAGAACATAATTTTTTAGTGTTAATAAGATATTGAAATGTTTTGTTTACTAATGAATTTAAAGTTATATTGTGTAATATCTAGTATGATTGGTTTTGAATTTCCATTATGTTTAATTTAAATTTGTATCAAGCCATTGTGTGTGGTAGCCGCTTGCCTTTCATATGATTTTATTTAATATAATTTTAGGGTAATGTGTTCAGTTACTTCTTCATAATCTTTCCCATTTAATTGGTTTGGTTTGTGCTATAACTAGACTTGGTACACATTAGTATAATTGTGATCAGGCATGATTTTGATGTTCAACATTAATAATCTTGTTGCAATAAAGGAAACATTTAATTTCATACCTTACTTTTTATCCTATTTATCTTTTTTATGATGGATATTCTATCTATTGTATTATAGTGTGATTAAAATGTGAATGAGGAATAAAGGACTTAAGTAAAAATTAGTAAGATTTATTAGACAACATAGAACAGATTGAACCTCACCACTATTTAAATGATTGGAAAGTTCTCAGCCCTTGGATTATTCAATTTAATCCTTAAAATGAGGGTACATTATGTCCCATGTGTTATTATCTCCCTTTGTACCATTATAATAGTTAGTCCAATATTTTTTTTCTGATGTGGGTCACAAATTGAGACCAAATATATGAACACCTTATGTTGTATCTACTCACAATATTATTTCCATGTTGAGCTATAAATTAAAATAAATGATTTAATCATTCATTTTATCTTCACATATGTCTTCATAAAAATGATACATGCTAAATTGAAACATAAATGCATATGCTTTACTTATTCTAGCTTCATTTAATGTATGATGTTGTTTCATGTTATTTTTAGTTTCAATGCTTTCTTTCAAAACTTATTTGTTCATTGTATGAGCTCTTTGGCCTTATGTATGTTCAACATATACCTTGTTTCTCTGGCACAACCATAATTTTGTGTGTGTGGTCTTATTAGCCTTTTAATCCATATGTGACATGTTCATGCCCCTTGTATTTAACCTTTGGGCTCCATATGTGACATTTATATAATATTTTTATATTTATTTGTGACATATTACATATCCCTTCTATGTAACCTCGAGGCCCTCCTGCATGACAAATTGTGCAACTCTATATGCATGTTTTCTCTTTGGATACTATGGTTCCATGGTTATTATCATGCACCACTATGTACATATTGATTTATATATGGTCTCATGATACATATTGTGTACAATGTTATCTATGTGATTGAATGCTTCAACCTTTCAACTTTATGCTTACAATACATATACAACTCTTACATGTTCTTAACATTGCTTCATTTTTAATATTACATGGATATATCAAGCTTTCTTGATATAAGAAAATATACAAACTTTCAAAATGATTCAATGTTACATCTATATGATTTCAATAAAAAATTAAATTTATGTAAATGAATACTACATGTTTTATCTATCTTTCAAAAATGTTCTCACTTTTTCTTTTGAGATAAGTGATTTTTTAGGAATCTCCCTCATCTCAAAATGGGGGGAATCATAATTTGATTTTTAAAGTAATATAATTTTAGTTCTGGTAATTTACAGTATACAAATTAAATGGGTATTCAACTAGCCTATGTTATCCACTTATGCAATTAATTGAGCACAAACACACTTGTGTAAAGATAGTACAAGGATTCAAAAAAATTTCAAAATATCACATTTGGCACTCTATGTAGTACAAGGGGCTTGATATTTATTCATGACCAAGCTACTATTTTCAAAAATCATATTTCTCTTTTTACAAGTATCTAGTATTTTTTACAATTTGAATCTAGTTTGTCTACAATGGTGTGATTCATATTTTGCAAGTTGACCAAATTTGAGATTAGTGACAATCCACATCTTGGTTACACTTTAGTGAGCCATCTAATGGCCCCCACCTTTTATCTCTCAATTTAGAAAGTGGACCACATTAGATCTTAGTGATTCTCAAAGTTTCAGTTGTACTTTAGTGAGCCACTTTGTCAGTTACCATTTCTTTGCACATTTTGAGATTAATCTAAGAGGGTTAGAACATGCATATTTTAAAATCAATCATGTACATTAATTATTCAAATTGAGACTTGATCATTCTTAATTTAACAATGCTCCACATGCCTAAAAAAGGGATCATGCACATCTCCATGAAAAAGACAAAGTGTGTATACACACTCATATATCACATTTCCTTTAATCTAGTAATGTATGCATCACTATAATAAATGAGGTTCAAATTTAGACACTTATTTATTCAATAAATGCTTGAAAATACTTGTCCTTGACATTTTAAATTTACTTATCCATCTCACCATTATGATAACCATTTATATATATGAAATCCTTCCACATCCTATAATTTCTATGAAAATACTATATAATTCCTTAATTATTTCCTAAACATACAAAATTAGTGGATGCTTCACCACTAGTTCAGTTTTAGAAGCCTTTGTCCAATCTAGACAAGTGCACACTAGGCAAATAGGGGTGAACCTATCCACTAGTGCAAACTTGTCTCCCAAACTCCAATGTCTATTTTTTCAAAATGACACACTTCCTAACATCTCTCTCACATGATCCATAAGGTTGGTTATCACAAATAATTCAAAATTTATCCTATAATATAAAATCAAGTGTCTCAGTTGAATTCCCCTTATTACTCTCTAAATTATCTTGTAAAGGAAATTCTGAAAACATTTATCTATTCATAAAAGAGTCCTATTGAAATTATTTTTTAGTAATATACTCATTATCCAAGTTAACATTATTTTATTTTAGGTTAAGGCCATCATTTGTCAAGCATTCTAATCAAATTTGATAGTTGTATTTGTTACATTTATATGATATTACCCATAGGGATAACTACATTGGACTAAGATCCACACAAATTATGTAAGCAATACTCAGTCAACAAGATATTTTTTAAGGATAGTTAGGCCATATTGCAATTCCCTATTTTTTTCCCCTTTGCATTTGTTCTTATTTATTACTTGTGAAATCTAGGGTTTTATCTCTACAGGTTATCCACAAGTCAAATAAAATATTGCACAATAATAATTAACCTATAGACAGAGGTGAAAAACCTTAAACTTTCATATGCAATGCACAATCAACATAGACAAAGTCATGGTAGAGGACAATAGTGCAATGAGATCCTATCTAGTTACTATGCACTTGTCTAGTATACAATGAAGCACATTTTTTAATTCACATTGTGTTTTTAGGTTCTATTATGTAGTTTTACATTGTAAAAATCATTAGAAGCATAATATAGGTTTTAAGGACATCTTTCTAACCCTAACCCTAGTTTTTATATTTAGTAATTTATAACTTTTGTAAATTTTGTATATCATTATAGTTTACAGTAGATTATCTTATTTATCTATCTTATATCATATTTAAATTTTATAATACTTAAGATTTAATTAAACCACTATTATTTATTATAAGGGTAAAAAATTCCATAT
The DNA here is from genome assembly GCA_037957365.1 of Torreya grandis. NCBI lineage: Eukaryota > Viridiplantae > Streptophyta > Pinopsida > Cupressales > Taxaceae > Torreya > Torreya grandis. The sequence continues at coordinate 1,281,266 of JARHVA010001254.1, read as the reverse complement.
ATTATCATACATGCCAAATTATAACATTATATTCATTCAAGAAATTAAAAAAAAACCATATTCTTATATTTATATTCAACATTATGATAGAGGGCTTCTCAGTTTGCTATTCATATATAAACAATGAGTCATAGTAATAGTACTAAAACATCAAATATAATGACATGGAGAAGTAAGGTGGCTATAACCATAATCCAATTTTTACTTATTTATAGAATCTCCAAATTCTCAATTCTATCTCCATACATTCACAAGTACTTTATCATTAGCCAAAATGACTTATTCCATTAGGTTAGAAAATGTGATTTAATTTTCCTTCTATATTTGTTTAGAATATGTGAAATACCATTGATGCATTCTAAGTAACCTTAACCCTTCCATAGATGAATTGAATAGAGCACAACCAATTTTTTTTAATATCCATATATAAAGTCTTGTAACAACCAATATTTCAGCCATGATGAAGATATCTATCCATAAAAAGTGAAATTATATGAATTACATCTTCAAACCAAACTTATCATTATTACTCTCATTAATTTACAAAAATAAAACATATATTTTACTAATAACTTAGTATCTCAAAAAAATTAGTAAAATGAAATGATTAACAATTCGGACTTCAGTTTTTGGAAATATTCCATCCAATAGCAAAGTAGTTTCCAAATTTTCTAGGCTAAATAATATAAAAACTTTACTCCCATATAATTAATGTAGTACTCAATTTGATATGGAAGTATCCTACAAGGAGTTTTCAAACCTCCATGTAGTCAACAGGTCTTGTCTTCAAGGTAAAACTAAGCAAATAGTCAAAATATACATGGTTACACATGGTACTTACATACCAAGGTATATCTACCACTTAGGTTCCTCCATATACAAGTTACCAAGGTTTTTATATAGTTTATTTAAATCCATGAACTCACATTTGAGTTTATTTAACATGAGTTATAAGAACATCAAAACTCAATTTTATGGGTACTTTGTTGCATCCATTAATTACTTGTTGACTAATTTTAACCCCTAAGGTCAAAATGTCAACCCCTATAGGAAAAATATTGAGTTTTCATACCCTAGTATCTTTTCTCTAGTCATCACATGCCTTAGTGGTCTTCAAATAGTCTTTATAAAGACTAGTTAGCAAAGATTAAGGTTTATTTGGAGAAATTAAGGTAAATCTTTATCTTTGTTTGTACTAGATTAGTCATTTTATGAAGAAATGAGAGTTTGTAAAGAGGTTTAATAAGTTATTATTTCCCCTTGAAATTAATTTCATGAGTTAATCGATTTGCATAAGAAATTTATGATGAATTGGAAACGTTAAGGTTGTTTTGTCGACTTTAAGGTAATTTTTATGAAGGAAAAAGATGTTTTTGACTAACTTTCATATATGATAAAGCTTAAAATATGAATAATATATAAAATAATCTTTCCAAGGTCCCTATAGTAGTTACATAACTGTCACATATGTCATCAATTCATAAAGAGGTCAAAATCTTAATTTTCAATGCCTAGAAGGGAGTTTAATTGTTACAACCACTCAAGTTGTACTTAGAAAATGCAATAGTTTTTTTAATAAAAATTAACATTCATTCCAATAAATAAATAATACAACATAATTAAATCATAATTAGGAATAATAATACTTATACTTAAAATATTTCATATAATATAATTCTTATACAACTTCATATAAAGCAAACACAATAGGACATAACTATAACTGCTCTGACATTATAATATCTACTAATCAAATATATAAGTACATAATACAACTGCATTATTTTAGGTATACAACCTAAAACAATAATGGATACCAAACTCGGGAGCTCAATGCATGCCAACTCATGTATCACAAATAATTTCAAGCATCATCTCCAGGTAGTACTATAGTGGAAGAGGGAGAGAATCATTCAAGTACTTTACCACACCAAACATGAACCAATGATCCCATGCATAATCCCCTATCAAGAAATGGACCTCCTTTCATGGATAAGTAGATAGAATAGTGCAAGAATCTAGTGAGATGTGCTAGTACCCCATGTGCTTGTAAGATTTTTAAAATCATATAGTGTCCCATAAAGAAATATGTCCTAACATTGTATCTCACAAAATGCAAATAAAAAAAATGAAATAATTAGTCCCAAGTTTTTAAATAATATTTGATCACTAGATTGATAAATTTCACACACACCATTTGATCGAATTTATCCTACATTGGTGGTGCTACCTAGGCTAGTGGAATCTATCTCACTACCTATTAACATCATCAATGCAAACTCTAATATATATAACATAACACATAATTCAAAACCCATGTAGATTACATCCTCCATGCAATAATGCCATAATTAACCCAAATATTCATACAGATTTCTTCTTCCTAGCCATAATATCATATCACATGCTCTACATAAGAACAAGTAATGAATACTTTTAATTTAACCATGCATGAATGCATCTTGAATTAATCTAACTCATATAGGAATAAATCCTACAATTCATACCACTCGATTATGTTTCAAAATTACTACAATAAATCTAAACAATAATCCCCATAATAGCCCATATCATCATAGTCTAGGGTTATAAGGTACTACTACTAGTTTTCTCATAATCAATTAAACTAAGAAGTCAGAAAAACATGGAATCATACACTCATAATAAAGAAAGCATAAATATAAAAAACAAGTTATACTATACATATAATTCTATTTGAACATTTATTTTCACTATCAAGGTTGTATGCACATAATTTCTATATCTTTCAACTATTTATTAAACATACTTATCAAGGTAACAAACAACACTCCTATTAATATGTTAAGTGTGGGTTTAGGTGTCACAAATATAGTATGTATCATCTAGGTACCTTTCATACTGTAAAACTCTATATAAGTCTAACAATTTACACATATAAATACTCTCAAAAAATTGCATACAAGATTTTAATCTTTAAAAATTAATAATTATGGAATAACTGTAAATCAAAAGTAAACTTTATAGGAACTTAACTAGAGGGTCAGTATTCAGATGGTTAAAGTTCCTTATTTTTCTAGAACTCTTATCAGCAATTAAGTTCTTTAGATACATGCATATCAACTAATGCTATAGGGAAGCTATTTAATCACTTGAAGATAAATCCATGTATACATAAATTATATAAAAATACCTTTATACTAATTAGTTTTTTCAAAAAACTTGATAACATTTCCATAATGGGTTGTAAAGGTTCAACAACATATTCAATTTTATGGATATTTGGCATGCCCCAAAAATATACCACCTGGGCATATTATACTTAATCAAAATCTTACTAAAAATTTCAATATAATTGGAAAAATATGAATATGTCCACAAATATGACTATCTTAAAACTCAAGCTATGTTGTTTAACCAAATTTAAGAGTTTATAATCTCATTATCCTATACTACCTCAACAAGGTGATTTTTAACTCTTTGAGATAATGAAATGTTATTAAAAAGACAACCATTCTTGATTCTTATATGGATCCCATGATAAACATGATATTTATATAAAATTCAATTTGCTCTAGTCCATAAAATGTAGTCCAAGATGAGATAAAGTTCCACCAAACATTCAATCTTACATTAAAGAGGAATTCTCATTATTTTAAATGGCTCGACGCTTTGCATTTGGATTTCACCAATTCAATTAATAACTCATTGTATCATAAATATAGTGATCAAATAAATATTTACAATAAATATAACCTTATCAAATAACTACTCAACCTTTAATTTAAATACATACACAATAGTCTTGTTTTTATTTTCTATATATAGTGCTTTAATTGAGTGACTTAGCTTACTAAAGACACTTGTCATTTCACAAAGACTTAAGGTTTTAATTTTATAATTAGTTCTTTATTATTTCACTCAACGCTATAATTTCGTATGGCCAACTCTATTAATTCATAGACTTGGTGTTTCAAGGAAAAGGCTCTGCTAAATTGACTTCCAAATTAATATATTAATTATTAAAAATAATATATTCTCAATGTTTATTATATAATTTCATAGTTATAATCATCTTCATTGATTTATAAATTATATCTTGACTACTTATTACAAAACCACAGTGTTTTCCCTACCCAAAACCCAATGAATTAAATTATATAGATAGATAAATTTTTTAGCTAGGTAACTCATGTTATTGTCTGGGCATTCTAATTCATATGCACAATGAGCATATTAAATGTCCAACAGATTCTATTAAAAATTTTAGCCAACATTCTAAAAACAACAAATTTTAAAATTAATACTCCCATAATTTACTAGCATACATGTACTAGTGATTTTGTTTGGTCTTATATGTAGCCTGTAGGTATATACTAAACTCAATTCTAAACTTGACTTAGACCTTGAATACTCAATACTACCCTATAGGATCAAAACGTAACATAATAATAATGAAACATAGTCTTAAACACTTCAACATAGGTTAAAGACACAAAGAAATGTTGCCATAATAAAATGAGACGTAGCCTATCCAAAATGATATCTATAAAAAAATTATCACACTCAAGGAGATTAAGATGTTGGTTCTTGGGATGCTAGTTAAAGAAGAATATGTCGATAATAAATCAATTTACTAGCCATAAATCTAAATGCAACCTCCTTTAATATCGTGGTGTTGGTCTTTATACAAAACTTTGTCTTAAAAAGATAAACTCAACATTTATTTTATAGTAGAAACATTACTATTTCAACCTCAAGCTTATTAATAAACATAGGTTAAAGGAATGATATGCATCCCATGAAGAAGAAGGTGAAGAAATAAGGTAAAATGCAGATTTAAAAATATATTACCAGATACATTCAATGCTAGTTAAATGATATTATTTAATTTATAAGGATTCCATGCTTTTATAATAAATATGATGGTCTCCTTAAGGTGAAACACTATCTATATATGCTCAAATGTAGCATATAGGGTTATTAAATTATAAATCAGTCCTATTTAACTTCTACATAGGTTATTTATGGTGAATAAAATTCAGTGTCTAAAATTTCAACACTACTCTATCATATTCTACTCGTACCTTCTATTTCCAATGTAGACATTTTGCTCAATGGTATGTATCACTAGTATATTAAACACAGGTCTCATAGAATAGTAAATAAGCTTAAGATATTAAAACTAGACCTAGTCTTATTTTATCTATACGCAGGTGCGGACCGAATACTTAAAATGACACAAATCATTTTAAAATAAATATGTTGGCCTTTATGAAAAAATACATGGGTTTTAAGCTATTAACACATTATACTATATAATTACCACACATAGTTCTAAGGAAGTAAAAACATATACTATATCAAATTAAAGTATAAAACCAACTTGATATTCTAGTAAGATGAATAGTAGCTTTTTTCCTTACCTTCGATAAGATGGATACTAGCTTTTTCCCTTACCTTCCTTCAAATCCTATGCTCCTCCTCCTTCCTATGCTTTCCCTTTCTCTCCCCCCATGTCCTACATTCTCCAAGCTTCCCTTTATTTATAAGACCACTTTATTTTTCAATTTCCATGTCCACCTTTGCATTATCTATCTGTCTCGACTCTTGTCTCATGCATGTCAATTAATAATTCTAAATTTATCTTCATTAAGTTAAAACATGTAAATAATAAAAAAATCATTTTTCTTAATTTTACAAATAAATCTCATGCATAATTCAAGTTTTACCTTAAATTGCACTAACATCTTTTTCATGTAATTTTTCAAAACAATAGTAAATAATTATTTAACTTTAAAGATAAGATATTTGAAAAACAATTATTTTTATTAGAACTTACATGTTTATTTTTATAAAATAAAATCAAAAACCAAATCAATTAGGCTAAATAAATTAAATGCACACTAAAATTATTTACACACACACAAATTATCATAAGCAATACAAACTATCATTTTTATGCAAATTTCATTTAAAATCTACTACGTGTGTGTGTAGGGTCACTAGCATTTTTCACTGATATATCCCCTAATCACTCCATCTAGTCAATCCTCTCTAACGATGCTCTTCCTCATCAACCTTTGGGGGTAGGATCTATCCTACACCCACCTTGCTATTAAGTAGGTAGCTAGTTTGAGTCATCAATGATGCAAAAACTAAAAAATACATATTCACAATGTAGCATAATATAATATATAGTTGTCACAATATGTATTTTAATCAACAAAGTTACTATCCCATTTCATTATATGTTATAACTCTCAAAATCATAGCAATAGTAATAAGATATTAACCACACTAATCAATGGATTAAAGGTTAAAAAGGTATAAAGTGAAATCATGATGTGACATCCTCCCCCCTAAAACTGGACATTGCCCTGATGACTCTTATTCTAAGAAAAATTCTGATTTACAAATAGAGTTTAATCGCATAAAAATATAATATCAATTATTATATCAGGTAAATAAATGTAAATTTTACCTAAGGAATTCATCATAGTTATTTTATTTAACATTATTTTTAGAGAATTGTTTCACCATGACTATACTCGATGACATTTTATATTAGGCAAACATGTTTTTCTAATGTCATTTTATGTTGATTTGTTCTATCATGACCACCTTGGGGTCTAGAATTGTAAGAAATTCTAATAAATAACTTAATAAAAGTTTCATTGTTAGCTCAAAAACATATGAGATCATCACAAAAATAAAAATAACTATCCAAGAAGAGCCACACAAAACCTTCCAGTCCCTCTACACATCTCTCTATCCTAGAGAGTGTATTTCCCATATTGGAGAAAAAATATTTAGGGAACCTGGCAAGAATAATGTGTATATGTTAATATTATCACTACACCACGTAGCTTTGGATAAGTATAACATGCCAATACTTAAAATTACTCAATCAAATCTCTTGACAAGAACAATGATGAATATGAATGGTAAATATGATGTATAAAAAAATTCATGGAATACTCATCCACATGGAATACAGGCCCACAATATATATGTGTATGGCCATACGACTAAATTTGACAAGTTTTGCTTATCAAATCTTGGATTTGATAAGTCTCACCTATCAATCCAACTCAATACCAACAATCCAAATCAATGTGAGGCTAAGTAGGATACCATCCTATCGATTAAAACTCATGTTCCCAATTCACCACTCTTCTCTCAGGTATCCATGACTTGATAATTTCTAAAAGTGTATACAATTCTAAGAAACACAAGTTTGTACTAATAAATCATAAAAATCAATATTGTATGATAAGATATTCTATATGTATAAACATACATGCATGATAAATCATACAATCATCCTGAGATTGAATTAAGGTGCTACTAATCAATCAAAACTTGTATTATATCCTACAACTTAACCTATAATATTATATTCATAGTGAAGAGATAATAATACCACAATTATCATAACTAATATAACATCCAAAGGTGAAGGATTATGACTTCTTTAATACCTTATATGCAATACAATGTCTCCTTGATTATATAATAATTAAAATTTTTATATCAACCCTTACGCTTACCAAGATGTTCTACACATCTTATACCTTACCTCCTTCATTAGATGGGTAACTTGCTTCATAAGATAGGTATACATATAACTCTTCATACAATATACTTCAAGATGAGAATAATATCAATCTATACAAAGATATACCATAGCATAATAATTGTAATCAACTAGAATTAATACAAATTAAAAGTTAGACACTCCTCATGGTCAAGTTCATAATTTAGATAAAATAATGACTCTAAAAAGTCACAAGTAGAAAGTAGAGAATAACATATCATAAAAATTCCTACATAATGTACATGGTAAAAGGAAACCTCACAATTCCACATTGCCAAACACTATCCCATGAACTCAAGGGAATAAATCAACAATTTAGAAAAAAGTTTCTACCGAAGGAAAATCTAAAACAACATCCCAAAAATATGGTTCTTATTATTAGCTTAAAGTGATGTAAGAGGGGAATGAAAGCATAACAACTCACCTCTAAGATAAATAAGAAATATAACACTCCTTCACAAGTCTATATACATAAAAGGATGATAATATAAAAACAAACTTCTAACATAAATAAATTTCACAATCAAGACATCTACATTTAATTATAAGAAAATTCTGACCGTACTAGGTGGAACCAAACTAAAATGGTCTTATAGGATTTCCACTCCTAGAAATTGTGTAAATTAGACACAAAACTAGGAATAATTACTTAAGTGAGAAGCACTCCATGATTTTAAAATACTCTCAACATAAAACATAAATGGTGAAGGTGATTCATGGAAGACATAATCACAATCAAGGTGTTCAATCTAAAGCTCAAAAATATGGTAGGGAACTTCTGTTCATGACTCAAAAACTAAGCTATGAACTCACCTACCCATACACCTTATAAAACTATCACCAATGAGACACTTGATAAACCTACCCTTTAACAACTCTAAGGGTATACAAATTCTCTAATGTACACACTTAATGTACTAAACACTCATTCACATTCCTCCTCTCTGCTAAACAAAAAGGTACAAAAACATTAATGGACTCATTAGGTCCTAGAGTTCAAACCACAACTCTGATACCACAAGTTACAAACACGCAAGTTCTACTTAGAAAATGTAGTAGTTTTTTTAAATAATAATTAACATTCATTCTACTAAATAAATAATACAACACAATTACATCATAATTAGGAACAATAGTACTTATACTTTAAATACGACTTATAATATAATTCTTATAAAACTTCATAGAAAGAAAATATAATAGGATACAACTATAGATTGTTTAACATTATAATATCTACTAATCAAATATGTAAGTACATAATAAAATTAAATTCTTTCAAGCATACAACCTACAATAATAATGGATACCAAACTCTCTAGAGATTGAGCTATGCGAACTCGTGTATCATAGATAATCTCAAGCATCATCTCTAGGTAGTACTATAGTGGAGGAGGGAGAGCATCATCTAAGTGATTTACCACACCAATCACAAACTGACAATCCCCTATCAAGAAATGGCCCTCCCTTCATGGATAGGTAGATAGAATGATGAAAGAATCTAGTGAGACATACGAGTACCCCATGTGCTTGTAAGATTTCTAAAAATATGCAGTGTACCATAAATAAATCTATCCTAACATGATATCTCAAAACATGCAAATCAAACATATGAAATACTTAGGCCCAAGTTTTCAAATAATATTTGATCACTAGATTGATCAATTTCACACACACCACTTGATCAGATTTATCCTACATTAGTGGTGTTAGCTAGGCTAGTGGAATTTGTCTCACTACCTATTAACATCATCAATGCAAAATCTAATATATATACCATAACACATAATTCAAAACCCATATAGATTACATCCTCCATGAAATAATACCATAATTAACCCAAATATTCATACATATTTCTTCTTCCTAGCCATAATATCATATCACATACTCTACATAAGAATAAGTAATGCTTACTTTTAATTCAACCACGCATGAATGAATATTTCATTAATCTAACTGATATAGGATTAAAGACTATAGTTCATACCACCTAAATATGTTTCAAAATTACTACAATAGATCCAAACAACAATCCCCATGACAACCCATATCATCATAGTCCATGGTTTTAAGGTACTACTACTAGTTTTCTCATAATCAGTTACACTAAGTAGTCACATAAACATGGAAGCATACACTCATAATCAAGAAAGCATAACTATAATAAGTGAGTCATACTATATATGTAATTATATATGAACATTCATTTCGATATCAAGGTTGTATGCACACAATTGTTATATCTTTCAACTATTTATTAAACATACTTATTGTAAAACTCTATATAATTCTAACCTTTTTTACATATAATTACTCTCACAAAATTTCATACAAGATTTAAATATTCAATAGTTACTAATTATAGAATAACTGTAAATAAAAATAAACTTTTTAGGAACTTAATTAGAGGGTGAATATTCACATGGTTTAAGTTCCTTATTTTTCTAGAACTTTTATCAGCAATCAAGTTCTTTAGATATATGCATATCAACTAATATACTAGGTAAGTTATTTAATCATTTGAATATAAATACATGTATACATAAATTCTATACGAATACCTTTATACTAATTATTTGCTTTAGAAAACTTAATAACATTTCTATAATGGATTGTAAAGCCTCAACAACATATTCACTTTTATGGATATTTGACATGCCCAAAAAATATACCACCCAGACATATTATAATTAATTAAAATATTATTAAAAATCTCAATATAATTGGCTAAATACAAATATGTCCACAAATACGACTATCTTAAAACTCAAGTTATGTTGTTTAGTCAACTTCAAGAGTTTATAATCTCATTATCCTATACTACCTCAACAAGGTGATTTTTAATTCTTTGAGATAATGAAATGTTATTAACAAAACAACCATTATTGATTCTTATATGGATCCCATGATAAACATGATACTTATTTAAAATGTAATTTTCTCTAGTCCATAAAATGAAGTCCGAGATGAGATAAAGTTCTACCAAACATTCAATCTTGCATTAAAGAGGAATTTTCATTATTTTAAATGGATCAGTGCTTTGAATTTGGATTTCAACAATTCAATTAATAGATTAGCGTATCATAAATTCAATGATCAAATAAATATTTATAGTAAATACAACCTTATCAAATAGTTACTCAACCTTCAATTTACATACATACACAACAAAATTTTTTTGTTTTATATATATAACACTTTAATTGAGTGACTTGGCTTACTAAAGCCACTTGGACTTTCACAAAGACTTAAGGTTTTAATTTTATAATCAATTCTTTATTATTTCACTCAACACTATAATTTCATATGGCTAGCTCTATTAATTCATAGACTTAGCATTTCAATGAAAAGGATCCACAAATTTGGCTTCCAAATTAATATTTTAAATATTAAAAATAATATATTCTCAATGTTTATTATAAAATTTCATAGTGATGATCATCTTCAGTAATTTATAAATCAGATCTTGACTACTTATTACAAAACTACAACATTTTCTCTACCTAGAACCTAGTGACTTAAATTATATAGATAGCTCAATTTTTTAGCTGGGTGACTCATGTTATTGGTTGGGTGTTCTAATTTGTATGAAAAATAATCATATCAAATTTCCAACATCTTCTATTAAAAATTTTAGCCAACATTCTAAAAACAATGACTTCTAAAATTAATACTCCCATAATTTACCAGCATACATGCAACAATGATTTTGTTTGGTCTTATATGCATCCTAGAGTTATATACTAAACTCAATGCTAAACTTTACTTAAACCTTGAATACTCAACACTTCCCTATAGGATCAAAATGTAGCATAATAATATTGAAACATAGTCTTAAACAATTCAACACAGGCTAAAGACATAAAGAAATGTTGGCATAATAAAATGAGATGCAACTTATCCAAAATGAGATATATAGAAAAATTATCACACTCAAGGAGATTAAGATGTTTTTTCTTGGGATGCTAGTCAAAGAAGATTATGCAAATAATAAATCAATTTACTAGACATAAATCTAAATGTAGCCTCCTTTAATATCATGGTGCTGGTATTTATACAAAACATTATCTTAAAAATATAAACTCAACATTTTATTTATAGAAACAACGTTACTATTTGATCCTCAGGCTTATTAATAAATACAAGTTAAAGGAATGACATGCATCCCATGAAGAAGCAAGTGAAGAAATAAGGTAAAACACAAACTTGAAAATATATTACCAGATAAATTCAAATGCTAGTTAAAAGATATTATTTACTTTATAAGGACACCATAATTTTATAATAAATACAATGGTCTCCTTAAGGTGAAACACTGTCTATATATGCTAAAATGCAACATATAAAGTTATTAAACTATAAATCAGTATTATTTAACTTCTACGTAGGTTAGCTATGATGAATAAAATGTCGTCTCTAAAAGTTCAACACTACTCTATCACATGCTACTCATACCTCTTATTTCCAATGCAGACTTCTTGCTCAATGGTATGCAACACTAGCATATTAAATGCAAGTATCATAGAATAGTATACAGGCTAAAGATATTAAAACTAGACTCAATCTTATTTTGTCTAGAAGTAAGTGCAAACTAGAAACTTAAAATGACATAAATATTTTTAAAATAAATACATTGGTATTTATAAAAAATACATGGGTTTTAAGATATTAACACATTGTACTATATAATTACCATTCATGGTTTTAAGGAAGTAAAAACATAGACTGTATCAAATTGAAGTACAAAACCAACTTGATATTCTAGTAAGATGAATCCTAACTTTTTCTCTTACCTTCAATAAGATGAATACTAGTTTTTTCCCTTACCTTCTTGCAAATCTTATGCTCCTCCTCCTTGTGCTTTCCCTTTCTCTCCTCTTGTGTCCTCCATTCTCCAAGCCTTCCCTTTATTTATAAGACTAATTTATTTTCTAATTTCCATGCCCACCTTTGCATGCTCTTTCTCTCTTGACTCTTATCTCATGCATGTCAATTAATAATTATAAATTTATCTTCATTAAATTTAAAACATGCAAATAACAAAAAAAATCATTTTTCTCAAATTTCCAAATAAATCTCATGCTTTATTCAAGTTTTACCATAAATTGCATTAACATCTTTTTCATGCAAATTTTCAAAATAATAGTAAATAATTAAACTTTAAGGATAAGATATTTGAAAAATAATTATATCCATAATAATTATTTTTATTAGCACTTACATATTTATTTTTATAAAATAAAATAAAAAACCAAATCAATTAGGATAAATAAATTAAATTCACACTAAAATTATTTTTACACACAAAAATTATCAAAAGCAATATGAACTATCATTTTTATGCAAATTTCATTTAAAATATACTATCTATGTGCAGGGTCACTAGCATTTTCCATGGATATTTCCCAAAATCACTCCATCTATCTAATCCTCTTTGATGATGCTCTCCCTCATCAACCTCTGAGGGTAGGACCTATCCTACATCCACCTTGCAATAAGTAGATAGTTAGTTCAAGTCATCAATGATGTAAGAACTAACAAATACATATTAACAATGTAACAAAATATAATATGTAGTTATCAAAATATGTATTATAATCAACAAAGTTACTATCCCATTTCAGTATATGTTATAAATCTCAAAATTATAGCAATATTAATTAGATATTAACCACACTAATCAATGGATTAAAGGTTAAAAAGTTATAGGGTGAAATCAAGATGTGACATTAATGCACTTGTACAAAATTCAAGAAATAATTTTAAAATAAAACATTTAATAGGTGTATATTGGGATTATAAAGACCATATTAAAGCTTGGGATCAAGTTTCAAGTCATAAAAGTGCAAAAAACTCTTCTTTGTCTCCATTACTACCTTCACAAGCTAAAAAATTCAAAATTAAAATACATTGTATGGCTAAGAGAGAGAAAATTGGAAGCTAAAACTTTGTGAATTGTTAGTGGTACTAATAAGATTAAATTTAGTGGATTTGGTTTGCATATTTATGCACCTCCCAATTGTTAAGAGTGACAGTAGGTCACTATGCCTTGTCGATTCAAGTAGGGTCTATTTTTGCTCATGTTTCTTCATGGAAGAATTTGATGGATGAGAATGGATTTTATGGGATGTTTTAATAATAAAATGTCTCCTTTAAATTTTGGTTTCATAAGTGTTTTATTCAAAGGAACTAGTGTCTCAAGTTTATGGAGTTTTAGTCACCCTTGCTACAAGCATTTTGGTTTGTTTGAGATGTTTTCACTTTCAAAAGTTCCAAGTTACTAAATTTTCATGGAGGATATCTCATTTTAATAATATTCATGTGATCTCTATTTGCATGTGATCCTTGTATATATTCTCTAAGTGTCTTGCTGTTTGAAAATCATGGTCTACCATGAACAGTCTTTTACAAGTCTGATTGTCAAGCTTGGCCCAAATATAAATAAAATGTTAATGATAATGTACAAGAGTGGCATTGGAAAATTATAAATCCAAATTAATGAGAATGAGGTCCAAGTATTATCTCAAAGGAAGGGCTAAAATGTGTTTAGTCACCTACAGGTTTGTAGACCTATAGGTGGACAATCATGGACTATAGGTCCTAAGTTGAGAGTGTTCAAATAGTGAAAGGGCTTAAAATTAAAATTCAATCAATTATTTGGCATAAATTGATATCATGACATAATAAAAGGGCATGAACCAGACTATAGACTCCATTTTATACACTGCCTTGTATAAGAATTAACTATATACATAGGCCTGTATGAACCAAATGGACAAGTTGAGGATGTAAACATGCATAGTTAATAGGTCTAAAATTGTTGAAGTAGATGACATGAGAAATATATGATAGTTTATATAGTTTCCAAACTCCAAAACTCAAAATAATGGTTGTTCTGTAGCAATCCATGTAGGTAAAATGAACACCTACATGTGACAGACCTATAGGTCCTCATCTGGATAGAAGGTCAATTGTCAGGTATAGGAAACATGACTCCATATTGATAATATATAAGGTATATGTCAAAGATAGAAACCTAATTGGTTTGGATTCAAATGACGGTTAATATAAATTAGAGTCTATAAGCCTTGTGCTCATGTATAGGTTGTATATATAGATAAAAAGGCAAAAGGGTTTAAAAAGGCTATGAAAGAATAATGAAATTCCAAGATCATGAAAAGAGAAGTTATTGAAGTTAATAATTCTTAAAATGTTCTTATCCTTACTGGAGAAGATCAATTCTCAATCTAAAGCTCAAATTCTACCAAATTGACAACTACAGCCATAATTTGAGAAGGTAGTCTTAAACAGGTGTGTGTTGTGAAGTGTATGCTTTTAGACAAGTTGAGAAGCTTATTAAATATCAATAATATAACAAGAGTTACTGATATAGTCAATATTTTTTAATTAAATTCCTAAAACCCTAAAATGCATTCAGACTACCCTAAGAATAACCACCTACAGGGTGTAAGGTTAGCAGGCTAGTTATAAGTTAGAAAGGAAGATAAAGTACATAGTGGTGGATTTGGATTTTGGTGAATGAATGAATAGTGTAATGATTATTTAAAAGTCAAAGAGGTTTAAAATGAGATAAAATATTGGATTAATTAATAGACTCTTTAACCCTACAAACACATAACCTTCAAGACTATCTATAGGCCCACCTACTTTTATGAGAGACATTTGCTTGTTTGAGAGAGTTAGATGTATGTGAGAAAATTGAAGGAAGTTAAATAATTTTAGAATGGTTTCATAGTGATTATATAACTCTGTATAACTCTAAAACTCATCTAAAGTGAAACAAACATAGAAGACCCTGTCTAGGCCTATAGAGCCCAACTCACACATAGGCAGACCTATAAGAATAGTCATGAACAAGAGGTCTTACATGGGGTAAAATGAATGTATAATGGTATTTTAAGGTTAAATATGATATTAAAAACCTCCAAGATCATCCAAAAATAGGGTCAAGACAAAAAAATGGCATTTAAGCTTTTGAGATCACCTCGAGCTCCTCAAGTGGATGACTGCAGTCTCAAGCCAAAATTTCACTCACTTGTTGAGACCATGAATCTTTAAATGATAAAAAATGGTATTCAAAGGTGGTAATGAGGTCCCCATACTACAAATTCATGTCATCAATTTTTGGTTGAGGTCCATCACCTGCATGAATAATGCTTATGAACTCAGACCCCTCTCCAATGTCCTACTTGTAACCTAAGAGACACCATATTTTACTTAGATCTCTCATAAGGTTTATAATGGGATGGTGTTTTGAGGTGGTGGATATGTCCCATCACTAAAATATTGTATCATTATGAGAGAGAAAGAGGATCTATTCTTTATTAGTAATCCTTAAGAATAAAATAAGCCTAATACCTTCCTAAACCCCTCCTAGTGACATGATGTCATAAATATACCTTTACAATGAATTAAAATGGATCTATTTTTAATATAAATGAATTAAATTACTCTAAAAACTCTTAGGATCACCTAATCAAGGTATTGGTTGGCATGAGTAGGTACAATACTATACGAAATAGGCATAAATGCACAGCTGTAGGTGTGTATGTGACGAATTAGGGCATGAAATGATCTCTAGATAAAATTAATATGTCTATAAAGAATTTAAATATGTTATATGACCTTCCACATACTTTTCTTTGTCCTTTAAAGTGATGTATGAACTCTACAAGCTACCAAGCTAGCCAAAAGGGGAAAAATGCACTATTTTACTAGTCAAATGGACTCTATGCAGAACTTGAAATTAATTAAATATACTTATAATCATTGTATTTAGTTTCTTATGGATGTTTAATACCTACAAAAATTGATTCAAAAAAACTAGAACCTAAAAAAATTCTTTTAAAACACTCAAACTGTATGCCTAGACTAAGGTTTTCTGACCATTTCATGGTTGACCCATTCGTATAGTGTTTTAAGAGATTAAAATTGAAATGGAGGTTTAAATTAAAATGGGTAAATTTAATCACATGTTTTTTTTATGTTTCACATGTGTGGGAGACCTGTGGAGTCAAAATTTAGTTTCTAGGTAAGGAGGCCTAATTGAGGCCTAATTAAGGAGAGAGAATGGGATAAAAAGACACTTCCATTCAGAGTTAAGACATGAAATTTGGCATGGATTTATAAATAAATATTGGGTCATAATTGTTTTTTATAGATTTCCTAATAACCTCCATAAATTATTCTACATAAGGAGTTTTACACATTTTTTAGGGCTACAAGGAATGAAGCCAAATGAGACCTTTTGGTGCAAAATGAGTCCTTAAGGGTAGTTTGAGATATTCAAATGAGTTATTATAGGTATGATATGATGTGAGGGCTACAAGGAATGAATCCAAATGAGACCTTTTGGTGCAAAATGAGTCCTTTTGGTGCAAAATGAGTCCTTAAGGGTAGTTTGAGATATTCAAATGAGTTATTATAGGTATGATATGATGTGAATATGTATTATATTTAGGGATAATTCATTTAATAATATGAAATAAAGTCTTAACACTTGTAAGCAAGACTGGACTATTGAGACAAAGTGACTTGAAGACACGTAGCAAGAGAATAAAGTGATGTGTCAAAGGGAACCTTTAGAGATCAAATGAAAGGAATAAAGAGAAGATAAATAGGTAAATTAAACATGACTTAACCATAAATTAATCCACTTATCCATTCACAAGCCAAGACAAAGGATAGTTTTGGAGAGCAAGGCAAGGTGTCAAGCAAGGTTTAAAACTTCCATGCCACTTAGAGAAGAAAAAAATATTTAGGATACCAAAACTTGTCCTTGAAGAAATGATGGGGTAGTTTCATACCTCTCTTCTTACTTGTATCTCATGAGACACTTATAATCTCTCTCTCTCTCTCTCTCTCTCTCTCACACACACACACACACACACACACACACACACACACACACACACACACACACACACACACACACACACACACACACACACACACACACACACACACACACACACACACACACACACACACACATGCCCTTCTCCCTTCTCCTCTCTCTTTATTTATATATTGAGCCTTGATAGGATTAGTTTATATCCTCCACTTAGGTATGTTTAAGGAAATCCTAATTATAGACTTTGATCATTGAGAATAATCTAGTTTTACCTCTTCCATTTATTGGTTTCAATGTGTATGTTTGATTAATTAATCTTTCTAAGTGATAGTCTTACTTCATTAGCATGTTTGTCCTTTCTTGTATTCATGTTTAGTTTGGAATAATTTTGGTAGGTATTGTGAAGTGTCTAAGTGAGGTGTGAAGTTTGAGTGAGTAGTCTTCTCACTAGTGTTATGATATGACCTTTTCACTAGTCCTCCTAGCCTAAGCATTCTCATAACCTTCATGATAAACATTGATGTACAGAGGTAGATTTGGAGTAGTGTCATGTGAAGGTTAGTCTCTTGTTTGACGTGAATTTTTAGCTATTTGGTAGTGGTCAAATCATATTTGGTGTATCACCCCCATTAGAATAGGTTTATCTCCCTTTTCCTAAAAAGTGGTAGATTAGTGTTTGAGCCTACGTGATTCATCAAAGGGAGCTATACCTTTAACCTAAAGATTCACCTCTATAATTGGGTACTAATAAAATTGAGGTATTTCCATGTTTTTACAAATTTGTAAGGCTTGAAATACCTTCCAAAGGGTGAAAATTTAGTTAATATCAATTTTGGCATGCCCGATGGGACTAAGGTTCAAAGTAGTGGAAAAATTCTTGGTGTTATTCTTATAGATATTAGCCTTTAGAGGCATTCAAAACATCAATGGTGACTTCATGCATAATTAGTTGGTTTTATCATCCTAGTTACTTATTCAGAGTAAGTTTTGTTTTTAATTCATTATCTTAATGAATTTGTTATGGTTGAGTTTGAGATGAATTTTAGTTTCATGCAAGTTAATTAAGTATCTAAACCCTATGGTCATCTATACCAGCCTTGTTATGATCCTTATCAGCCTTTCCATGAGTCATATCAGTCTTATGATCATCTTACATTCCCTCTTTATGACTATGATGTTGCATATGATTAGCCTTCTTAAGATCAAGATGTCCCTAACAACCATAGTCACTTCTCAAATTAGTCTATTTCAAATTTGAATAAAAATATCTTGGGATATGAGAGGTGCATGATAGAACTTAAAAAACAAAGGGAATATGGTCAATATATTCCTAGTCATCTCATTCATGATGTGAGAGACTCATTTTAACTTGTGAAATAAGAATGGGCACCTATTGAGATAGAAAATTAGCAAAGCCTCTCAAATGAAAATTTGGATGTAAGTGGTCTCATTAAAATAGTAGAAGATATGATAAGAGTTAATGAAGGATAATAGATCCAACTCTATTAGCCCCATGTGTCTTCATACACACCACCTCAACCCTCATATATGCCACCCATTATTCCTTAAAAGACTTTTGAAAGTGAGAACCAAAGTGTTCCAAGTTCTTCATATGTTCCTCAAACTTTCCTTTTTTGGAATTCAATCCAAGAGAGAATTCAAAACAATGAGATGATTGTTTTTGAGTAGCCTATTGTTGAAAATCAAGATTTTACTTCTCTTTCTCAAGAACCCCTAAATAAGTCTTTCAAGAATCCAAGTTGGAATCAAGTAGGAAAATCATGGAGTAATCAAGGTGAGATAAATATAAATTAGGGAGTTGAAGTCAAGGAAGAATTTGAACCTATGAAAGTGCCTCCCATCCACCCTCAACATTCCTCGTAGATCTCTTATCAACCTTCTTGTGTTACTTATCCTCATGAGGTCACTAACCACCTTTAAGAAAATATATTCCAAGAGAGTATATACAATTAAGTTAAAGAGTTGGAGTTGAAAATGAAGGGATTAGAATCAAACCAAGATCAAGGGATTGAAGTCAAAGAAAGACTTGTTCATATTCAAGATTCATTTCCCTCTCCTCAAGAACCTCTATCTTTTCCATATTAGAAGTCTATTCAATAAATTTTTAAAAATAAGAAAGAGGTCTTATTTGAGATGATTGAAGATAATTTTTTAGGTATTTAAGAACCTCAAGAATACTATGATAAGGATGAGATGGTTGTTGATAAAGATGAGGCATTCATAGCACAATTGAATATACTCTCTCTTCAAGAGTTCTTAGAATAATCCTCCATAACCAAGACCCCAATTTTCAAGACTACTCCCTCCATTCCTAAGCCCATTCATGAGCCATCCACCATACCTCAGACTCCTTCTCTAACTCATGAACATATCCATCACTCTCCCACCATCTCCATTCTTGAAGAGGCACCTATCCTATGGGTAGGAAATGAAGAAGAGGTTACAATTGCAAGTTTGGTTTAAAGAGAATGTGAAGAAGACAATTCAAATGTATACTATAAATAATTCACCACTAGCACTCTAATTGGTGAATATAGACACAAATTAGTCTTCCTAAATGAATAAAGGAATGCTCTTGATGATGCTGTAATTTCATATTAGAAAAGTGTAAATATTGCTACCTTGACCAGTGATGAGGTTGGTAAAGATATGAAAGAAAAGGATCTTGAGAAAGACATCATGTTGAATGATCTTATTGAATCAAATGAGCAAGTTCAAAGATATTTGAAAGACATGTGGAAAACTCATTTGCACATGTTCAAAGAATATAAAGGTCTTGAAAAGTTGGCACCTCTAAGAGAACAAGGTTAAGTTGATGATGAAGAAATCAAGGTTTCTAGTGATCTAATATGTTTTCAAGACCATAATGAAACAATATATGATAAGGACATTCCTCAAGGCAAACAATATATTAGATTGGAACAACAAATAGAGACTAAGGTTGATGTTGCCTTCATGGACCAAGAGGACCTATGGTATAAGTATTTAGAAGTGTGTAATTAATTTGAGGCTCTTTAAGGGTCTAAACCTCCTATTGGTCATATTGAAGATGTTCTTGAGGTTGTCTTACTCCTTAAAGGACAGTGTGATAATCTCCAATATACCAAGTTTGAGGATGGCCTCATGAACCAAGAAGTAGTCATGTTTGAGATTGGAAAACACATCAAGAAACATCATGAGAGGGTTGTTGAAGTAAAAGATGAATTCACCTTCATAGGTGATTGGTTTTTAGGTGTCACTTCACTTAAGAACATGAGAAGAAGATTGGCAAACAAGAAGAAGATGAAACCAAAAAAAATAAAGGTAAAAAAGATAGCTTTATTCATGCCATTCTTAATCTCAGGGAGTAAATGATTCAAGAAACTTCCCCTTTGACCTAGGAGGAAGAAGTTGTTTTCACATCAGTTGTATATATTAGTTATTTTCTTATTTTTTGTGTTCCCTAAGTGCCTATCTAAGCATATGTGTGTGTCTTGTTTCTTCGTTTATTGTATCTTATCCTTGTTTATGTAGTTTGGATGTTAAATTAGTTTGTTTGTCTTGGTCAAGGTTTGGTTAGGTCTGAATTTACATGTAAATGACTCTTTTACCAATGGAAGGACAATGCTATTGGTTTATTTAGCACAATAGTCATGCTACCCCCATAAATCACCAATTTATTAACTAGGTTTTACCCCCAAGGTCAAAATGTCAACCCCTATAGTAAAAATATTGAATTTTTATATCTTAGTAGATTTTATATAGTCATGACGTGCCTTAGTGGTCTTCAAATAGTCTTTATAAAGCCTTGTTAGCAAAGATTAAGGTTTATTTGGAGAAATTAAGGTAAATCTTTGTCTTTATTTGTAATAGGTTAGTCATGTTATGAATCAATGAGAGTTGGTAAAGAGGTGTAATTGGTTATTATGGCCTCCTAAAATTCATTTCATGCCTTAACCAAATTTCATAAGCATTTTATGATGAATTGGAAAGGTTAAGGTTCTTTTATGGACTTTAAGGTAAGTTTTATGAAGAAAAAAGAGGTTTTTGACTAATTTTCATGTATGCCAAATCTTAAAACATGAATAATATGTAAAATAATCACTCAAAATTTATTAAAGTAGTTACATAACTGTTACATATGTCAACAAGTCATAAAGAGGTCAAAATCTTGATTTTCAACACCTAAAAGGGAGTTTAATGTTCTTGTACGAACTTCAAGAACTCATTTTCAGAATAAATAATTAAATAGGTGTCTCTTTTGATTATAAATATAATATTCAATCTTGGGATCATTTTTTAGGTAATAAAAGTGCAAAAAACTCTTCCTTCTCTCCATTACTACCTTCATAAGCTCAAAAAGGCAAAATTCAAATGCATGGTACAGCTAAGAGAGAGAAAATTAGAAGCTAAAAATCAAGGAACTATTATTGATACTAATGAGATTAAATTTAGTGTCATTTTTTACATATTCATGTCCCTTAATTTATGAAAAATAGCTAAGAGTGACAACAGGTCATTATGCCTTATACATTCAAGTAGGGTTTGGTTTTGCTCCTATTTCTTCATGCCAAAAAATGATGCAGGAGAATTATTTTTTGGGATGTTTTCATAGGAAAAATTAATTTTTTAAATTTTGGTTTTATCAATCAATTAAACTTCATGAGGTGTTTTTTCAAAGGAACTAGTGTCTCAAGTGTATGGAGTTTCAGTCACCCCTGATGCAAGTGTTCTGGTCTAAAATTTTGTCACTTTCAAAAGTTTCAAGTGACTCAATTTTCATGGAGGATCTCTAATTTTCATAAGATTAATGTGATCTCCATTTAAATGTGATCTTTGTATACATTCTCCAAATGTATTACTCTTTGAAAAGCATGGTCTATAATGAATAGTCTTCTACAAGTCTAGTTGTCAAGATTGGCCCAAATAGTAATGAAACATTAATTTTAATGTACAATAATGTCATTGGAAAATTATAAATACAAATTAATGATAATTATTTCCAATTATTATCTCAAAGTAAGGGCTAAAATGTGTTTAGCCACCTACATGTCTGTAGACCTGTAGATGGATAATCATGGACTATACATCCCAAGTTGAGTGTTCAAATAGTGAAAAACCCAAAAATTACCATTAAATCACTCAATTGGCCTAAATTTATATCATTAAATCACTCAATTGGCCTAAATTTATATCATGAAATCATCAAATGGCATGAACCAAACTATAAAATCCATTTTAGACACAAAGCATTGTATATGAACTAGCTATATACACAGGCATGTATGGACCAAATGGATAAGTTGAGCATGGAAAAATGCTTAGTCGGGATCTATAGCATTGTTTAAGAAGATTATATTAGAATTATATGATATTTTATATAGTTTAAAAACTTAAAAACTCATAAAAATGGTTTTTTTCTAACAGTCTATGTAGGCAAAATGAAGACTTACAGGGGATAGACCTGTATGTCGTCATCTAGCTAGAAGGTCAAATTTAGGTGTAGGGAACATGACTCACTAATAAGAGATAAGGTATAATTAAAATATATAAACCTATGTGGTTTAGAGTTAAATCATGGTTAATATGAGTTAGATTTTTCAAGCCTTATGCTCATGCATAGGTTGTAAATGGAGATAAGTAGGCAAAAGGGTCTAAAAACATTATGAAAGACTAATGAGATTCCAAGATGATGAAAAGATAATTTATTTAATTTAATAATTATTAAAATGTTCCTATCCTAAGTGGAGAAGATAAATCTAAATATAAATATCAAATTCCACCAAATTGACACATATAACCATAATTTGAAAAGGCAGCCTTAAACATGTGTGTGTTATGAAGTGTAAGGTTTTGGATAAGTTGAGAAGGTTATTGAATCTAAATAATATAAAAAGAGTTATTTATATGTTAAATATTTTTTATTTAAAGTCCTAAAACCTTAAATTTCATTTCGACTACCCCAAGAATAACCACATATAGGTTACAAGGTTAGCAGGCTAGTTATAAGCTAGAAAGGAAGATAAAGTACATAGTGGTGGATTTGGGTTTTGGTGAATGGATGAATAGTGCATAGTGTATTTAATAGTTAAAGAGATTTAAAATGAGATGAAAGATAGGATGAATAAATATAATATTTAAACCATATAAACATAGAGCCTTAAAGACCATCTACAGGCTTGCCTACTTTTATGAGAGACATTTGCTTATTTGAGAGAATTAGAGGCATGTGAGAAACTTGAAGGAAGGTGAATATTTTGAGAATGGTTTAATATTGATGATATAACAATAGATAACTATCAGACTCATCTAAAGTGAAATAAACATTGAATACCCTAGCTAGGCCTATAGAGCCTAACTCACACACAGGCAGGCCTAAAACAATAATAATGAATAAGTGGTATTTTTTGGGGTAACTTGAAGGTATGAGGGTATTTTAAGGTGAAATATGATATTATAGACCTCCAATATCATCCAAAAAAGGGGAAAGATAATAAAATGGCATTTAAGTCTTTGAGACCACCTCAAGCTCCCCAAATGGATGACTATAGTTTAAAGCCAAACTTCTACTCATTTGTTGAGACCATGAATCTATACATGAGAAAAAATGGTATTTAGATGTGGTAATTAGTTACCCATACTAAAAATTCATGGAATCAATTGTTGGTTTAGGTCCACCTACATGAAAAATGCTTAAGAACTCAAACCTCTCTCCAATGGCCTCATTACAACCTGAGAGACACTATATTTTACTCAGATATCTCACAAGGTTTTTCATGGGACCCAATGATGTTTTGAGGTGTTGGAAAGGTACCCTAATTATAATATTATGGCATTATGAGAGATAAATAGGATTTAATTCTTTATGAACAATCCTTAAGAACAAAAGAGGCCTAAAATCCTTCAAAACCCCTCCTAATGAATTGGTGTGAGAAATATGCCTTCAAATGGATTTTTTAACTATAAATGATTTGAATTACTCTCATAACTCTTAGGTTAACCTAATCAAGGTATTGGTTGACATGAGTAGGTACAATATTATATAGAATAGGCATAAATGCATAATTATAGGTGTGTATATGAAGGAGAAGGGTATGAAATGATATATGTATCAAATTTAAAGGTATATAAGGAATTAAAATAGGTGATATGATCTTACACACACTTTTCTAGGTCTTTTAAAGTGATGTATGAAATTTTCAAGTTGTCAAGCTGGCTAAAAGGAAAAAATGCATTGTTTTTCTAGTCAAATGGCCTATATGTAGACCTATAAAGTAGTTTAAGAGACCTATAATAATTTATTTTAGATTTATAATATTTTTAATACTTAGAAAAACTAATTCCAAACACTAGAACCTGAAAAAATCTTGTAAAAAACTCAAATATCTCTCATGCCTATTAAATGCTTAGACTAGGGTTTTTTTACCATTTCATGGTTGAACCATCCATATAATGTATCAAGAGATTAAAATTGACATGGAGGTTGGAATTATCATTGGTAAATTTAATTACATGTTTTTTTGATATTTCACATGTGTGGGAGACTTGTGGAGTCAAAAGTCAATTTCTAGGCAAGGAGGCCTAAATGAGGCCTAATTGAGGAGAGAGAATGGGCTAAAAAGGACATTTCCACTCAAATTCAGGACATGTAATTTGGAATGGATATTTAAAGACATACTATTTCCTAAAATATGTGATAAATTTCCTAATAACCTTCTTACATTCTTATACACAATTATATTTAAACATTTAGAAGGCTAAAAGGAATGAAGCCAAATAAGACCTTTTAGTGCAAAATGAGTTATTAAGGGTAGTTTGATATACAAAAAAGAGTTATCCAAGGTATAATATTGTATTAATATGTATTATATGGATATATACCACATCATATAATATGAACTCAAGTTTTGACACTTATAAACAAGATTGGACTAGTGAGACAAAGAGACTTCAAGACACCTATCAAGAGAATAAAGTGATGTGTCAAAGGGAACCTTAAAATATCAGATGAAAGGTGTCAAGAGTAGAGAAAGATATCATTTTAACATGACCTAACTATCAAATAATCCACCTATCCATTCACAAGCCAAGGCAAAGGGCAATTTTAGAGAGTAAGGTAAGGTGTCAAGCTAGATAAAAAATTTCCATGCCACTTGGAGTAGAATAGAATATTAAAGAGACCAAAACATGTCCTTGAAGACCTAATGGGTTATTTTAATACCTCTCTTATTTATTTTAACTCATGATACACTTGTCATATCTCTCTCATACACCCTTCTTCCTTCTCCTCTCTCTTTTTCTATATATTGAGCCTTGATAGGCTAAATTTATATCCTCCACCTAGGTATTGTGAAGCCCTACCTATATGTAGCCTTTGATAAATGAGAATAATCTGGTTTTACATCTTTAATTAACTAGTTTCAATGTGTATGCTTGATTAGTTAATCTTTATAAGTGATGATCTTGTTTCCTTAGTATGTTTGTCCTTTCTTGCATTTATATTCATTTTAGAATCCTTTTTGTAGGTTTTTTGAAGTGTCTAAGTGAGGTGTGAAGGTGAAGTGAGTAGACTGATCAATAGTTTCATGTTATGAACTTTTTATTAGTCCTCCTATCCCAATCATTCTTCACAACCTTAATGAGAAACATTGATGTAGAGAGGTAGATTTGGAGTAGTGTCATGCACATGTTAGTCTCTTGTTTGAAGTTCCTTAACATATAGTTGGTAGTGGTCAAATAATATTTGGTGCATCACCCCCATTAGAATAGGTTTCTTTCCCTTTTATCATCAAGTGGTATATTATTATTTGAGCCTAAGTGATTCATCAAGGGGAGCTAGCCCTTTAACCTATAGATTCACCTCTTTAATAGGGTACCCTCAACCTTGAGATGTTTACATATTATTATAAACTGGAAAGGCTTAAAATACCTTCCAAAGGGTGGAATTTTATTTAATAACATTACTTTAGATTAAATTTTTTATAAACAAAAATATTCCATATTTATTTCAAAAGTGCACTACTAAAAACAAGAGTTAATCTAAATACAAATAAATAAACATTTTATACATAATATTTAGAGTGGTATTATAATCCAAACAAGTTGCAAAAATG
The DNA here is from genome assembly GCA_037957365.1 of Torreya grandis. Classification (NCBI taxonomy): domain Eukaryota; kingdom Viridiplantae; phylum Streptophyta; class Pinopsida; order Cupressales; family Taxaceae; genus Torreya; species Torreya grandis. The sequence goes on along the minus strand of JARHVA010001254.1, from coordinate 1,254,697 downwards.
TTTTTTAGCTACATGTCACTCCTCAAATTTTAATTAAACTTATTTAACTGGATAGAGTCCTTCCTAAATTAATGCAAATTATTAAATATAGAGAATTGGCACTATTTTTTTTATATACAATTAATTATATTTTTAGTTCAAATATTCTAGCTTGTAATTTAGCCAGATGAGATAAGCTTTGATAATCTTAAATATGAGAGGAGTTATACTACCCAGCTCAACTATAAACTATCAATGACAAAATTTATTTCACCAAACTAAAGAATATAATTAATGCCCTATTTTGACTATGTTTCATCACTTATATATGTATTCCTTTAGCCTAAGGCCTGTCAAAGGTTTTACCTTTATTTCATCCTCATTTTATAATGACTACAAACATTTTTTATCAATAATATGTAGCTTATAAATGTGAATTAGCACATTAGGCTTGAGTGTTGAACCTAATCTCTGATACCATAATGTAAGAACCCCTCCAACTAAATACTAAAAAACACCCCATTTTCACCCCATTTTTTTCCCATTTTGTTCTAATTATCTTTCTAAAGCTTCCTTAAATTATATTAATCTATTTTGTTTATAAATAATCTATTATAACTATTTTTAATGAAATTACAAAAGTGCAAAGTAGTTTCATCATTCCTAAATATCTATAATTTCAAATTATTTTTAAAAATCATATGACATAGTCACAAAAACATTCATTTTTTCTCAAATTAACATAAAATTCCAACTTTGATAAATAAATAAATCCTTCAAAACTAATATTTTCATTCATTAATTTTCAAAAGTATGGTCAATATAAAATTTGTAAAAATTTCATAATTTCATCAATGTCCATAGTTTATACAAGTACATTATTTAAAATTATATAAAATAAAATACATCCTTCCCAAAGTATATATAAAAAAATACAATATTTTGCCCTTAATTTGTATACAAAATCATGTAGTATTCTTAATTTGAATATCGAGAATGTAAGAGATCATCACTAAAGCCAATAATAACTATATAAGATTTAAAGAGGGAGAGTATCATCAAGGTTTTTTCCTCCTACCATATAAGCTTTTGATTTCCCCACACCCCTCATCTACTAAGAGTGGCCCTATCCTTCATGAGAAAGGAAGATAAAAATTTGGTAATAAAGAAAAGAGCATAATGTGTATATAGGTCAATACTATAGTTAGCTCCACATAACACAAATTAGGTATGATAGTGAACCATAACAAGAAAAGATACATTCCTAATACATAAAAAGAGGAAATAAGTATTTCTACTTTATAAACTAAGTATATGTACTTATGGCAATAAGATTGATGAATTGATAAATCCACCTTGTCACATCTAAAATATATAATTTGTTACAAGTTAAAGTGATACTAAGTATTTCCCTGTATACTTAGTACTTACATTCTTATGCCCATAACTTAATCTATAGGTTTCCCAACCTACCCATAATAATAATAAATTAGAAATCAATGATGTCTAGAAAAATAAATACAAAGTTGATCTATGAGAGTATGTGAATAATACCTCAAAAGGTGTCCCATACCACCCATGTGAGATAGTACCTCACCCACACTTCATCTAGGATCACACATAAACAATTATGTAGTTTTATACTTTTATTTTTAGTAGATGTAATTATTTTTTAATAATAAATTTATGTATTTATTAAATAATTACAAATACATTATTGATAGTGAAACCAATATAAATCATTCTCATATCTATTTTCAATTTAGATGATTTATAGTGTAAGGCATAATGACAAAATTTTCAAAGGATAATTAGTAATAATTTATATGATTTACATTTAAAGAGTTCAAATGATGCGACGACGTAAGTGTGAACATTGACTTATTTAAAATATTAGTTTGGTGTGTTTCCTTTATTTATTTTTGAAAAGGTTTTGATCATATTATCATTATTTTCAATCTCCCTTATGATTATATAAATAATTTCCATATCATATTAACTATATTATAATTCATACTCACCACTATATAGTTTTCAAATATTAGTGCTTCAACTTATAATCATAACTTCATCTAAGTTTTGAAATTTGAAATAAGAAAACTCTATATATCCTTAATTTTCTAGCCACTCCCATTAATTATTATAATAAAATATTTAATATAATAATCTATGTTTCTTGTTCTAAAGTTAAGGCATTGATATCTATTTTATATAATTATTAAATAAATCAAGCCCTCACAAGCATATTATGGCTAAAATTAATGCATCCCATTATTTAACATCTAATAAACTCCTGACCAATTTATTTAACACTATAGAAATTAATTAGTTCATTAATGGTTTTATGATGAAAGTATCCAGATTTAGCTCTTAGCTTAGAAATTAATTAATTATTAACTCTACTTATTTCTTATGACTGTCAAGTAAGTAGATCAATAAATTATAATTTGAACTTACAAAGAAATAAATTAATTAACTCTTCTATTTATTTCATATACTTGCTAGGTAATTGGATTAATAACTTATAATTTAAGCCATTCCATTCTTATCTAACTCAAATTAGAAAAATAAATAAATTATAATCTAAATTGCTATCCAAAAATGGTGAGGCACCCCTAAAAAAATAAAATATTAGCAATCAAAATTTGACGCTTAAGGAGAATAAAGTGATATTATGTTTTAATTTTTTTTTTAGTATTAAGGTGTCATGCCATGGCAACCTTATGATCCTAAATTTATGAAAGTTTTTAACAATTCCATTGAATTACAAATGACACCTATGCCAAACAACAGGGTCATTGGAATAAGGGAGTATGACTAATATTTATGATAGGCTGCAAATCATTCAAATACTATATAACTTGAATTATCAAATTTCCTAAAAAGAATCTATAAAGATATATCATTGCACATAACATTATCTCAAGCACTCAAATAAAGCATTGTCCAACCTAGAAATTCTAACATGGAACTAGGAAATCATTAACTAGGTCATTACTTTTATTACATTTCTAATATTATTATGGATTAGCAAGTATGGCGTTTCAATAGACAAGATATAAATTAATATTGATTTTTATTATCTAGTTTAGGAATTGGCAAAAAGAAGTGTTGATTTGATTAAATAAAAATAAGATGTAAGGGATGAGGTAGCAGATTTTTCTTTTTAAATGTATCAAATATATTAAATTTATTTACTATAGAATTAAGAGTACAACATATAGATTTTAGATATTAAAATTCTTTCTCTAGAATAATGTTTCAATTTTTAATGTTTCAAAAAAATAAAATAATCAAAATTAAAGTGTCTACCTCTCAACTACACAGAAAATTGATGGTGTTTCAGTAAAAATACTTGCATCTCATTCTCTTCTAACTCCTTATTTTTATGATATTACTTCAACGACCATCTTCTAGGTTCCACACCTTCTATTTATCATTACTCCTTATTTTTGTAGTTTTTTTCTATACCCAAAATTAATAGTCTTTGTATTGTTATTCTATTATTAAATATATTTTGTAATTTTTATTAATTAACAATAATTTCTAAAAGAGTTTATTTAATTATTATTTTTATTATTGCATGTGATTTTATTTGTTTTTTTAACTTTTCTTTATTTAAATTATAATATTTAATTTCAAACGTCTTGCATGGAAATGTTTTGTTTAAGATTTAAGACTATTTTAGTCTCAAAGAAGTTAATAAAATTTAAATCCAATATTTATCCATAAATGGCTAGGATAAGATACACGAGGCAAGTCTCGATACATCTGTCATATTTTTAATTATTTAAAACTATTACAAATCATCTCATCATTCTTAAAGTATTAAATGTGAATTCTAATTTTCATAGGTAGTATCAAGTAGACATTAATTTTGTAATCAAATGTGAAATTACTTTTTAAATAACACAACTATAAAATATATTATACACTCCTTATAAAAATAATTATAAAATTTTTATTGTTTAAATAGTCATCTAATAAATTTTCAATATTCAATATCATATTCAAATAAATACCTACAAATCAAAATTAAAACTAACTTTTAACTTCAAGGCAATTGGCATTTTATATATTCTTGTCGATGTTTAATTATCAAACAAGTGTTAAAATAGTGAATTTTTAACGAACTCAGAAAGGTTTCACATAAGCTTATTATGTAAGCATATTATGTGGATAATAAAAAATAAAGGCGCAGAAGGATTTAATATGTATGATGTTTGGTGATGAAAATTTGACATTGATTTCTTAATGTTTAATGTTATTTGGTGCAATCATGAAAATAAGGAAATAAAAAAAAGTCATAGACAAACTATTATCCCATTCCCAAGGGTACTAAAGGGATCTAAGAGGGTTCATTATCAATTTACAAATTAAAACTTGTATAGAAGCCATTCTTGTTCTTTTATCCTCTAAAATCACATCTGTCAATCTCTCTTTAATGATAGTCTCCCTCTATTTAGGGAAATAACCATGTGTTACAATCACACACTCAACAAAACCTATAATGTGATTAAACTAGAGTAAAATATGTAATAATAATTTTTAATATAAGCACCAAATAATTTTGATAAATATAATAGACAAGAGTATATTTTTAGTATTTGTAAAAGAGGGTTTTAAGAGGGACCTTACCCTTTACAAAAAAAGAGCATTTGAGATATTGAGACCAAATATTACAATAAACATGCTAAGAGAGACAAAACAAAATAACCAACCAAAAAGTAGTAGAAAAGAAGTAGAAAGACAACATATTAGGTTCTAGGTCCCATCCATTCTTAGTATGCCTTGGACCAATTTTGAGTAAGATTTTCTAGTGGTGGATTTTTGTTCTTGTTGGGAAGAATCTCAACTTTCTCATCAACAGTTCCATTCATCATTTTGTCCATTTTGTGGGTATCAACATTTTCATTTTTACCTTTAGTGAGAGAGTTCAGGGCCTCCATAGTTTGAAGGATTTTTATGATAGTGAGTCTTCTATTTTCAATTAGCATATTAAGGTTTTCATTGAGGGATTCATTTTCTTTTTCAAGATTGGAGTCTTTCCTTGATTTTTTGTAATTTTGAGCTAATTTCTAGGAGGTCAAATTTTGTGCAGTAGATGCCATCATTAAGGTTAAGTTTGTTTATTTTCTCCTTTAACCTTTTATGATCTTTTAAAAACTAGTGTAGAATTTATTTATGCAGATCCACCTCATCCTCAATTTTTATGAGTCTTGTTTGGTGTTTTATCTCCTTCATGAGTTCCTTGAATTCTAGGGGGGACTAGATTACAGGGGTATGGGGGTATGATGGGATTTTTTATAATTATACTCTTGAACAATAGTAGTGGAAGGAAGACTTTGTTTAATAATTTTTAGACTATTAGCAATTTTCTCTAGTTTGTTGTTATCATCAGGGTCATGGGAGGTAGAGTGGGGAATGGGAGTAGGGGTGGTGGGGGTAGGGGAGGGGGTGGGGTAGAGATTGGAATGAGATTGAGGGAGGTGGGATAAAGGGAGGGGATGGCATATTTTTCACATATTTTATCTTTTTGGTAGGGATGGAGAAATCTTGCAGGGGTTGCAACATTTTTTCCAATTTTTTAATTCTTGACAAGGGTGAAATAATCTTGATCACTATGGTCATTATCAATTTCAATGGGATCTTTGTAGTTCTGAGAGGAGTTTAAGGGTTTGGAATAACTTTTAAGGATTCTAGGGGGATACTTCTTTTGGGTTTTGTCTTCTCCATTTTAGGAAATATAGGGGAGATTGGATTGGAGGCCTAGAAAAACTTGTGGATTAAGAAAATCATAGCTTGATGGAGAGGCTCTTTTTTTATTTCCCTTATTTACTTCATATATCAAATATTCAAGAGAATGTAGGCTATAAAAAGGTAGAATTAGGGGGATAAAATGACAAAAATAGGTCAAATTTGGTAAATGGAAATTATGCACAAGAGTATACCCTACACCTAAGGTCATATACCTCATTATTTATTCAATGACTCTATTTAAGGGTTTAGGATGTCCTTTCTCAAGAATTCACCTATGAATTTAGGCATATGATCATATTCTTTTGGGAATTTATCCCTTTCTTCCTTATAATATATATTGAATTTGGTAAATTTGACTTCTTCAATTTTTAAACCTTTAAATTGGGCAATGAGACTTTCAATGATCTCAATAGAGACATTGTTGATAGTAACCACATGATCCTCCCATTGATCTAAAAATGTATTCAATAGTTGTTTATCATACATGCATTTTTTATTGATGAAGTTTGTCAACCCACTAGTTTTGAGGATCTCCTAGATCTCTTTGTCCTTTTTAAGATTGTCAGTTGACATGGGTTTAATTTTGTTGAGGTCTACACCCATGGTGTAGGGAATATGAATCTTGTGGAGTTTTTTGTTGTGGAGGAAATGAGAGATATAATATATAATGAAATCAAATTTTTTCCTTTTATTAATTTGATGGTTCTCAAAGTTGCCCTAGGTCTCACATGCTAAGGAGCTAGTAAATCCATTGTTATGATTTTTATTGATCATTAAAGTTTACAAAGTGTTATGAAGTTCATAATCATTATTATGACATATCAACTCTCTCCCTTGTGATAATTTCATTGAAATTATGTGAGAAAGTGTCTTCCTTTTTCTTGATTTTAAAATCAGTCACTGTCACCCCTATGTTAGTAAAGTCAACTTGCTGATGACATTCTAGATATGTATGCTGAAATTTCACCCTTAGAAGTCTTTGTTGATGTCTAGGCCTTATTATATGATATAACAAATGGTAAATGTAGCTTTTTTAATATTTTTGAGGTAATTTATTATGTTGATGTAGTTACCCACAACCATTATCATATTGACTCCTAGATCTTTGGCCACTTGAATACCCCATAGGGTTGCAAGAGTTTCAGCCTTGTGATTAGTTTGGTGGTCCATTATTCCTTCATATGTAGCTATAAAATAAACCTTATCATATATTATCACTCCTCTTTCATCATATATTCCTAGTTTTTCTTTGGAATCCCTATTAAAATTTAGTTTAGTCCATCCCTGATTTGGGGGATCCATTTAGTCCTTCTCTTGGTATCTATTCTAGGGTTAGTTGTAGTGGTGGATGGTAGAGATGGGAGCTAATTTTTAGCTATATTTTCCTCTTGGTTTGATAGTTTTTAATCCTTGTATTTTTTAGATATTTTAAAGTTTTCAATAATTGAATTGATAACTATATTAACAACCCTATTTTAATTTATGGTAGAGTCCCTAAAGATCATGTTATTTATTTCTTTCCACACTCCCCATATTAAGTGGGGGAAAGAGAAGATACATATTTTATTGAGAATTTTATTGGAGAAAGGTGGATTTCATGCATCCCAAGAGTCATTAAGAGAAGTAGGATGGATCCAATGAATTTTAAATTTTTGTAGGAGAAGACTCCATATATTATGAACTAAAGGACATTAAATAAGGAGGTGGGGTATAGTTTCAAAGTTTGATTCACAAAGAACATAGTGGTTGAACCAACATAAGACCTCATTTTGATAGATTATCAAGAGTAAGGATATTATTTTATAGATAGATCCAAATAAAGATATATAGTTTTGATATAAAGTCTTTGTCTCATATTTTGGACCGTTGGAATATCACTTAATTTGGAGGGAAGATTTTGGTAATATCTTGATTTCACTTCATATTCTCTACTAAGAGTTGCAGTCTAGGATAGGGTATCCTCTTTGAAGAGGTTGGGGATGTGATCACTTTGGGGGATAATGTTGAGATTTAAAATTATAATAGCATGTTCATTATTGACATTAGTAATTTGGAGAAGTTTTCATGTTCTTATATTACCTTGAAACTAGATATATTTAGCCACTATAGTGTTGAATTACTATTATATTTGATTTAAAATTAGGTGCCAAGGTTCAAGATCAGATAGTAGATGGTCAAGTATATAGGGGTCCTCCTAAAACCTTATATTGTACTCATTACCTAACTTCCATTTGTATCCTTATCAGATGATATCCTTGCCTTTGACAAATAATTTATAGATGGAGGAGCCCATAGTGAAAGCATATTCATTAAGCAAAGTGATAGTTGGTCTATCTTGTATGCATTTTACTTGAATAATAAATTCCCATATATTTGAGTCCTTAATGAATATATAGACCATATTTTTATGATATCCTTATTCATTAGATTAAGTATTCTAATTCCCATACCATCTAATTTCTTTGGTAGATTAATTCAGTCCCATGAAACTATAGGGAAGCACTGCATTGTTTCTGTGCCAATCCAGAGGAAGCATTTTTGAATTTGGTTAGTATTTTTATTGATAATTAAACTCATTTTGAATAGGGACATACTGTAGACTGGGAGACTTTGTAGAACACTTTTTAGTAACATGAGATTTCCTACCTAGGATAACAAAGCTCCCTTTTAACCAAAAAGTTTTTTCTTGAATCATTCAATTAAATGATTTCGTAAATAGATAGGCATCTTTCTTATGAAAATAGGCATTCTAAAATACATTAAAGGTAGGGGTTTGTTAATTTATCCCATGATTATTGTTATTTTTTTTTTTCTGATAAAATGAGTATTAATGAAGAGAGAGTGTTTTTATCAAAGTTGATTTTCTACATTGACACTTCCTCATATTCTTAGAAGATTTTATTGAGTTATTTGGCTTATTTGATAGAGGTGATAGCAAGAGCAATAGTATTGTCAAAAAATTATTTATTTAGGGTGGGAGCAATACCATCCACTAAGTTAAATCCTTTGACAAAATATTTTATTTTATTTTTAATGAGGTTCCTGCTAAGGGTGTCAGCAAGAATTAAAAATAATAATGGAGATATAGGATTCCCTTGCTTAATTCCTCTTTTCTTGTTGAAGAAACCTACCAACATATAATTGACAATAATGGAGAACATAGTTGTGCTTATGTTGTTGTGAATGAAATTTAAAATATGTTTTTGGAATCTATATTTCTCAATAATGATATCCAAATAGTCCCAATCAACCTTTTCAAATGCCTTGCTCATGTCAAGTTTAAAAATAATTCCATCTTCCTTGCTTGTTTCCATAGAATGCATGGTTTCATGAACCACTAGAATTCCATCCTATATTTTTATTTGATGGAAAAATCCACCTTGGTTTGGAGAGATGAGTTTTATCATTAAAGGTTGAAGGTAGAGAGCCAGGAGTTTAGTGAAGATCTTGTAGACAGAGTTACAGAGACTTATGGGACTAAAGTCTTTAAGAGTTGAAGCACAAGAATTTTTAGGGATCAGAGATAAAAAGTATTATTAGACTCCATTAAGATTATTTTATCTAAGAAAAATTCTTCAAAATATTGAACTAGATCTATCTTGATAATTTCCTATAAGTTTTGGAAGAAACCTACCAAGAATCTATCAGGCTTGAGGGCCTTGTCCTTATGGAAGAGAAACACAACAGCTTTAACATCCTCTTCTAAGATTATTTTAATGATATTAGAATTTTTAGAGGAATTGATTAGGGAGGGAACATGATAAATAAAATTTTGATCTTTTATCTTGTTGATAGGGTTTTTGGATGCAAATAAATTCTTGAAGTATCCAATCATTTTTTCTTTCATCCGAGTGGGCTCTTGACAAACTGATCCATCTTCACTAGTAATTTTATTAATCTTATTACAACTTCTATATTTTAAGGTATACATATGGAATAATTTAATATTCCATTCACCTTATTTAAGCCACATTATTCTATATTTGACTCTCCATAAAGTTTCCTTATGAGCCATAATATTATGATAGTCACTTAAAAGGATTTTTTATTTTGAAATGAGCTCCTCATTCATTTATGTATTTTCCATTTGTTATTCAATATTACTAAGGTCATTTTAAAATTTATCCTTTTGGTGAAAGATATTCCCAAAGACATTATGATTCCATATTTTGATGTTTCTTTTGACATTCTTTAGTTTTTGGTCTAGTTTCTACATGACAGTGCTTTGGGTGTTTATTCCCCATAATTATTAAATCATTTCCTCTATCTTCAAATGTGTAACCACATGTGTTCAAATATGAAGGGGAATTTATACTTTTTGGATTTATTTTCCATATTTACATTAGTTGGGTTATGGTCTAATCCAATAAGAGGAAGGGAGGAGATATTGAAATATTGAGTCAATAGCCAACTAGAATCTATGAGAGATCGATCAAGTCAGACCTAAATCAAGCTGTCTCTAAGCCATCTATTTGTCTAGGTGTAGGATGAGCCTCTCAATTCCACATCATAAATATTTTTTATGGGAAATTAAGTTTGATAGATCATCCATGCTATCTGAGTATGTTTGACAGCCTCCTTTTTTCATAGGGGAAGAGGGGAGTATTAAAATATCCAATGACAATCCACTCGATTTATTTACAAGTTAATCTAAAAGTTTAGAGGGAGTGTTCATACCAAAAATTTTTATGATCTAAGGGAGTGTTCAAGGCATAAACAATTGAGATGATCCACATCTTTTTAGAAGCACATTGAATGAAGAGGATTGCTAGGCAGTGTGCATTTTTGAAGATGGTTTTTCCTATTAATAATTGTTCATCCTAGAAGGTTGTTATTCCATTTGATGATCTAAAGTAACTAGATGATTCCATTTTATCCTCTTTCCACACTTTTTTATTTAATTATTCTATACTATTTTCTTGCATTTGGGTTTCTTGGATAGCAATAATTGTAGTGAATTTATTTTTTCATAGATCTCTAAACATTTGGTGTATATTGCTATGATTCATTCCTCTTATATTATAGCTAATATTTTTTATAGTAAATTCTTGTGAGGGGCTCAAGGATCCTTTCATGTATTTTATACTGAAGACCATCTCAATATCTTGGTCTATTTGCTTAATTTTGATTTTTTCTTTGTTTGACCTTCCCCATTTTGTAGAATTGCTTACATTGCCTACATTGGTATGTTTGCTTATTTATGATTGTTGTTTTGTAAGAGTTTGTTAAATCCATTTACTATTAAAATAAAATACACACATCAACTGTATTTTGTGATATTTAAAATTATCAAATAAATTCAATTTAATGTTATGCACTATAAACAAATCAATAAATTGACATTAATCAATTATCGCCATAAAAAATCAATATGATTAAATTAATTAATTTATTGTTAATACTAATAAACAAGTCAAAATTGTTTTATGCAAACCAATAAATTAATTCCTTTATGACATTGAGTAAAAATAAATATGCTTATTCCATTTAACATTTAATAAAATAAACATGTTAATATCATGTAATATTAAATAATATAAGTTAATCAAAATAATCTAATGTTAATAAACATAAGCATATCAAATCCTTTTTGATATTAGTAAGTTAATTTTATTTGATATTAAGCATAATAAATAAGTTAATTTAACTTAACACTAAACAATACATATTAATCAATGTATTTCCTATCTATCTACATTCATAGAATAAAATTTTAATTAATTAAATAGATGTTAGATTTAATCATGAATTGCACTAGTCACTTCCATTTCTAATGACAAGGAAAATGGGATGTGACGTAAATTTTGGGAGTGCCTACATTTGTGTCTATTAATAAAAACCCTCCCTTATTTATTGAATTAGGTTGTGGATCTTGTTTTTCCTTTTGAATACCCTGATCCACTCGATGAGACCTTGAAAAAACATGAAAATTTGATGTAGTTATGATGAGTCTAAATTAGTCAAAAAAATATTCTTCGACAGTTTGAAAATCATTACTCATATAGTCTAGTTATTACATCTTGTCCTACTCTTCATAAACTATATTATTATTAAGGAAATGAAGTAAATTGTTTATTAGTTATTATCAAATTATGTTGGTATATTCAGGCATATGTTGCATGATTAGATAGTTATTATGTTTCTTTGATGGTTTATTATGATCTGATGACATTATACATATATGTGGCTCTATTGTATTGTTGTGTTTTTAAAGTCTTGTGTTGAGATGATTTCATTTACTCATTTTGATTACCATGCAACAATTTAATTGAAGTATATACATTCTAAGTATTTTATCTATCTTATTAAGCTTAGACTAACTATCCTATTTTTATTGAGGTGTATGAAGAAAAATTTCTACCCTCATTTAGAATTTAGAGGGAGAGTATTATTAAATAAAAGAAAGCAAATGGATGCAATAGGGAACAAATAGAACATTTTGGGAACATGTCACACATGCACAAGTTCCATATTTTATAATGATTATATGGCATGTGAATTGGTGCTTACTTGTTGATTTTCACTTTGTTATGAATTACTACTTGTTGTTCTTGATCTAGTGTTTTGTAGTTATCTAATCTAGCTTAGTAAATAAAGAGTATTGATAGTTTAGTAGTTATAGTGAGCCCTTATTGGCATTATTGTGTTTTATCCTTTTAGAATAACTATTTTCTTCTTACTAATAACTTTGACTATCATTTGTGTTATGTGCTTGAGATTATAGTATTATGATTAAATGAAAACAAAAATGAGTATGAAATAGTGTTTTAGTTTATAATGGTTGCTAGGTAACCAAATGTTTCTTGAATTAGTGAATTTTAATGATGGTTTTGGCATATAACCTCTTTACATAATCAAAATTAACCACTTTTAGTGGTAAGAAAAACTAAGACTTTTTTTTGGCGACATTGGTTTATTAATCAAAAACTAATTCATGGAATGAATAACTTAGGAAAGGTGGGAAAATGTTTTAACTTTATGAACCATGTTTTGGTGGTTAACCTAACTAAGAATCCATTATAGTGGCCAAGGATTAAAATCAAAATTTAGTTTTTTTGAGAACATGAAAAATGAAGTTTTGAGACATGCAGGTCAAATGTGTTAGTCTCTTTAGGAAACCCTAGTGTTATTTCTAGAATCCTTTTGCAAGCCTAAGTTTGTGGGTAGATTAGGAGTGAATGGGTAGCATGGAGTAGATATTTATTAAGGAAATTTTGGAGGAAAATGTGTTAAAATTATGATGGAAAGAGGGAGAAAGCTAAAGTATAGGCATGGAAGAAATAAATAAGAAAAGGGTGTCTAAGGATTGGTAGATACAGGTAGAAGAGAGTACTTCTAGGTTAGCAAATCAAAAGACAAGTAATAGAATCTTGTCTTATTATCCTTATTTTTAAAAATATGAAATGATTTTCAAATGATTGAAATTAAAATAGGTTATTATTGTAAATCTATAAATGATAACTCCTTTGGGAAATTTTCCATTTGTAATGATGAAGAAATTAATTTCAATATCATTTTTGTCAGTAGTATGTTTATCCTTTTTTCAAACCCTAGTTGCCTTAACACATTTTCTAGGTAATAAGTGTATACCCTGCTTTCTCCAAGTCATAAAAACTAAAATAGGCTAAAATAATTTTATTTTTTTATGGTTACAAGATATAAAATATATTGTTTGCTTTTTTATGAGACCCACAAGGTCATATAGACTTTTGAGCATTTCTCCTTAAGTAACCAACTTGTTGTAGCTAAGCTCAAATGTTTTTATTTTGTTTGTTTTAATTAAAATATAAATTAATTTGTTTATGTATAATCATATTTTTATAATTATAAACATATGGGTGAAATTATTTCTTTCACCCACATGTTTATAAGAATTAATGATTAAATTTATATCCTATCCACTTCCCCCATCAATAAAGAGAAATTAAAATGGATTAGACTGTGTAATATTGTGTTTGAATATATTAAGGTGATGGATTTATTAGTTATAATATCTAGATTAAAATATAAATAAGGTCATTAGTTTTCTAATTTTAAATAGTTAGTTGTGCCTAAACATTACTTACAACTGGTTTAAAGTTAGAATAATTGTTTCATAGTCTGAGTGATGTTTTATGTCAATTTAATAAAATTTGGTTTGAAATAAACTAATTTTATTATAATATTATTTTTAATTGATTTATAAATTAAATTTTGACAAATAAGAAGGATTTTTTTCTATTTTTTATGGCCAATCAACTATTTATAGCTAGTCTAAAACCAATAAAGTTATAGTTGATGTTTATATGCAAGCATTAGACCTCAAGCTATAATATTATTGATATGTTTTTATTTTAACATTTTATAGATTACTTATGTATGTTTAAGCCTATGTTTTGGATAAGTATACTAAGGGGTTAAGTTTAATAATATATAAATGAATAAGTATAAGGGTGATAAATAGATCTATATCATACCAACTAATTACAAACTCAGATAAAAAATATACTAAATTTATTATGTTGAAATTTGCTAAGACTATAAAGTAAAACTATTATTGATATTACAAATATAATTAAAATAATATAATTGGTTAATTATGATGATAACACATATATAAATTTAGAATAGGCTAGGAATAGACTAGATCTAGATTTTGGATCAATCATCAAATTTGGCTTTTATATCCTCAGACACTTACATCAACTTGGGATGGTTACTTAGATGTTATTATCTAAATAAAATGTAGGTTTATAGTATATAATACCTACTAAAACTAGATGTGACCACTTGGAATATTTTGGGTTATATGTTGCCTTTGCTATAGTGTGCTCATATATGAATAATAGGTTGTCATTTCTTTCAAATAATAAAACCCTAGTTATTCATATTCATAGTGGATATGGAAAAAATGGGTTAGTGAAATCATAATGTCAAGATAACCCCAAATACCCCTCTATTAGTGGGTTTTACCTACATAACCTCTACTCTAAAGAGGGCCTCAAATTGATGTAATTATCCCCTAATTAGCTTGTGTGTGCATAAGGGTTTACTATGTGGAATGTAAGTACAATAGTGACCTAAATTATAGATTATAAAACAAAACTCATAACATTCTCCTTAAATGCTTTAGAGTTGTAGATGTTTTGTTCCTATGACTAATATATAAGTAAGAGAGAATAGGGAAGCTTTTTCTCACTCAAATGTTTTTTATCATTGGCTTATGAGAAGGTGTGAGATTGCTAGGTCTTTATTAGGTGAGAAATGAATGATGATTGATATTATAATTATACCAATCCCTTTGGAGAATATATCACATAAAATCACTTAGGTCAACCATAGGTATATGTTTTATTTTCAAATTGGATGACTTTAGGTAATTAGACACTTACATCGAGTGTGAACACTTGCATCAATATAGTTATCTAACTGAGATGCAAGTGCCCAAGAAGCACAAAAGGTAGGTACATGTCCAAAAATTGTATATATGGAATATAATTAGGTTTACATAATTTTTAGAAAGATAAAAGGCTAGAGTCATCATAATTACATTGGTCAAACTAAGAGATACGTAATGAGCACAAAGAAATAACATATACAAGATTTTTGGTTGTAGGAAAGGTATATAACTTAGATGAATAGACAAGGTATATATTTTATAAGTGTAAAATATTTATCTTTATTATAATTAATAAATAGTTTATACATTTACCCCCCTTTAATCTAGTAATGAAATTGTTGATTTAAAGGAGAAGAAATGCATACCTAGGTGTGTATATTACACCTTGACTTTATATGAGCCCAACTTGTGTGATTTTTTGGTGACTAAAATACATCAAGAATATGTTAATGCATATAATATAAAATTTAAATCATTTGAAATTATTTAAATGTAAAGATAGTAAGGTTTAGGAGTACACTAGTGTATCAATGCAATCACCTTTCCTTTTGGAAATTTGATTTGAAAAGATGAAAGATATATCATTATGAATCATTAGATTTGATATTAGGAAAAATATAAATCTATAAAATACATATATATAAATATTTAAGGACAACACTTGAACCCAAACTTTGATATAAAGGTTAGTTTCCACCCGGTAGTTGAGATTAGCTCAATCATGCAACCCAATCATACTTATAACCTAGTGAGTGTGAATGAACAAAGTCAAATCACACTATAATATGGTGCGGTTAGATGATGTGATCAAGTCCAACCTATAAAATTATAAATATTGAGTGATTTAATCACCTAAACCATACCAAAAATTAAACCAAGTACTTCATTAGATTAGCTCAATATAGTTTGTAAAAGTCCAACTTAGTGGATGATGACAATCCATACAAGTGTTTGAAATTTGAAACTAATTTTATTTTGAAATTTTATGTGCACATTACATAACATATACACCTTAGATATTTCTCATGCTAAAACTATGCATAAAAATGGTATTAATGTATAAAATTATGCCATAAATGTGTATCTAAATCATATAACTATGGATTTAGAAAATTTGGAGTTTGAACTAGGGTGGAGAACATGCTCATCATAACTTTCCCCCACTATATATGGATAAATATGAAAATTAATATAATTTTTCAATTGTGGATGACATGTTTCCAAAACATACCCCCAATATAATTTGTGTATGTTGAATGTTGAATAAGTGTGGATAACATGTTTCCAAAACATGACCATACTACATTTGAAATTGTGACAAATTGGGATAACATGTTTTCAAAAAATGTCTCCACTAAAATCTAAATATATAAATCATGCATCTATGCCATTCCCCACTAATATTACCCCTTTTTTAAGTGAGATAAAGTAGAAACTAATATTTACCCTACATCAAAATGATAAGATAACCATGTAAATTGTGAATGTACCATGTAGCATATAGAGGGAACATGTCTAGGTAGATATATCATGGAAGCGTATATAATGTGATCACATCAAGGCATAAGATGCATGATATAGATTGTGGTAACATCTAAAAATTAACATTACAATATTAATAAGAAAGCAAGAACACACACAAGAACACTCCAAATTAAGTCAAAAGATAATGCTCTTGTAGATGATATTTATGAACTATATGACACCTTAGGCTTGTACACTTGGAGAAATTAGACCTTGGTTTTTCTTCTCATTTTTAGACCTTTAGTGCTTCAAAAAGTCTTACATCTACTTTCTCTCTTATGCCCCTTGGTCTATCTCTTAGTCTGACTAGTCTTATATTGATGACCCATGCCTTCTATCTTGCACAGAATGCTACAAACATGATTGTCTTCCACCTCTGTAAGTTATGTACCTATACCTAACTTTTTGTTTGCTAGACACTTACATCCAAATTAGATGCCTATGTCAACATAAGTGTCCTTACCTGACCTAAGTGTCTAGTTTTATAAATTCATCTAATTTTCAAATGAAATATATCCTAATGATTGGTCTAAGTGTCATTATGTGAGATATTCTCCAAAGGGATTGGTATAAATATAAGATCAACCCTCATTCATTACTCACATAAAACATACCAAGGCAATTTATTGAAAATATTCTATTAAGCATTCAAGTGAGAAAAGCTTCCCTATTTTATCTTTTTTACATAATAGTAATTGGGATGTTTAACCCTTAATTATCTATATTGGGGTTATCAAGGGCTAAAGGGGATAGAGATAGCCTAGGGCACAAGGGTGATAAACTATCCTATATTAGGCTAATTAGGTGATAAACTTATATATATGATAAATAATAAATGTACTTAGTTTTCATGCTAATATAGTGTTGGATCTAAAATAGGTAGAAATTAGATTGGAATGTGTTTTTATAAAATTTTCTTAATTTTGTATTAAGTGCCTATAGATCCCTAGACACTTGTATCAACATGGGATGGTTGCATCGATACTACCATCTGGGTTTGATGTAGGTGTATTGTATGAAATGATTATTGAAAAATGATTTGAGCAATTGGATACTTTTATTTTTATCTTTCCCTTCATTATGGTGCATCTAAATTTAGGTCATGGACTATCACTCTTCATAAAATTGTAAAACCCTAGTTCTTCATCTTCATGGTGACCTTGGAGGAAAATGGGTTAGTGGAAATATAGTGTTGATTTGAACCCATATACCCCTCTATTAGTGAGTTTTTACTACATATATAATAATTTAAATAGGGTTTTATATTGAGGTATTTATCCCCTACGTGTTAACATTTGTGTGAATAATGAAATATGTGTAAAGCAAGTACAACTGTGACCTAGCTTATAAATTATAAAATATAGATATTGGTATACTCAAATACTTTAGACTTGTGTTTGTGATTTCCCTATTATTTAAATGGGAATAGGATAAAATAGAGAAGTTTTGCTCACTTGAATGTTTCGTTGAATGCCTTTTGTAAGTTACCTAATGAGTTGGTAAGAAGTTTATAGGAGAGGAATGAATGAGCATTGATATTATATTTATATCAATCCCTTTGGAGAATTAAATCACATTAAATCACTTAATATAAGCATTAGGATACATTTTACTTACATATTAGATGAGTTTAGGGCACTGGACATTATGTCAGATTAGGACACTAGCATTGATGTAGGTGTTTGTCTCGAATGTTAGTGTCTAGGGTGAATCAAAGTAGGTAAATGCTCAAAGCTTGTATAAGTATAATATAAGTAAATATTAATCATCATGATCAAGATATAAGTATTAGATCATCAACATAAAATTGGTCAAACTAAGAAATAGGCTAAGGGGCATAAGATAGAGTAGATGTGAGACCTACGAAAGAAAGAAATGTCCAAAAATAAGAGGAACAACCAAGGTCTAATTTTTCCAAGTGTAAAATAATGAGGTGATGTATAATCCATAAATATCATCTAAATTTCTCATTATTTAATCTAGTAAAAAAAAATTTAGTTTAAAGGAAAGGAATGCGTACCTAGGTTTGTATAACACACATTATCTTTGCATGTGCCCAAATTGAGTCATTTACTAGTGATTGACCTAAAACGAAGAGAATGTTACAATATATAATTATTTAATATAATATAGAATTTAAATTACATTAAATAAATTAAAATTGAAAGATCAAGGTTTAGGAGTACTCCTATGTGTTGATGTAACTATCTTGCCTATTATAAAGTTTATTTGGAAAAGATGTATCATTGTAAGGATCTAAAACTGCTATTAAGATAGATAAATATAAATTTATAAAGTCCATATATCTAAGGAGATATAGAAATAGATATTGGAAGGCACATTCCCCCAACCTTGGAGCAAAGGTGAGTTACCACTTGGAAATTGAGATTAGCTCAATCATGTAACCCAATCATACTTATAACTTGGTAGGTTGGATGCTATAATCATGTCCAACCTAAAAAATTGGCAAGATTGAGTGATTTAATCACCTTAAACATACCAAATAGTGAACCAATTAATACTATATATTAGCTTAATAAAGTTTGTAAAAGTAATACTAGGGTATTAATACATAAAAATTTGTGATGTGGTAATAGTTTATAAAATATTTTTGGAATTTAACACTGATTTGGATTTTTCAATACTAGGTACAAATTGCATAGCATATGTACCTTAGATATGTCTCATGTTGAAACTATATATAATAAGGGTACCAATATACATAATTATACCATAAATTTGAATCTGAATCATTTAACTATGTGATTTGGCTAATTCAAAAAATTTGTAAGTGTGGAGAACATGCTTCCAAAGTATGCCCCCACTATATATAGAAAAATATGAAAACTGATATAAGTACCAATGTGGAGAACATGTTTCCCAAACATGACCCCACTATAATTTGGAAATGTTTAATATTGAATTATTATGGAGAACATGCTTCCAAATCATGCCCCCATTGAATTTAAAAATTGTACCAAGTGTGGAGAACATGCATATATGACATGCCACCATTAATATCCCCTCATTTGAGGTGAGGTAAAGATATGAACTAGTATTTAACTCATCTCAAAAGGATAAGATAACTATATAATATATGAATGGAACCCTATAACATATATAAGGAACATTTCTAGGTATATATAGCATTGAAGAACATAAAACCAATGTGATCATATGAAGGTCAAAGATGCATGATAAGAATCAAGTCAATGTATAGATAGTAATAATATAATTGTTATCACTCTAGAGTGCACCTTGTTTAAAGATGTTCAAGGAACACCTTATCTCCAATCGATACAATTAGATATTATCAGAGTGTGCGTGACTCTATATTTAGAAGAACCTTTGAGAGGGCTGGTTCCCTTAAGATCTATCACTAAAACTAATATACTTTTTTATTTTTTACGATGAAAAGGGAAAAGAAAACTGAAATAGAAAATCCTATCTAATGGGGTGATGCACCTGAATGATTGGTATTATATAAAAGCTTTATAAATTTGAATAAGACACACATTTAAATTTTAAAGAGAACTCTACATTCAAACCTAAATATTAGTGTTTCAAAAGAAGGCCTGAAAGAAATTTTCAAAGCAAATTTATATCCTAGCTCTTCTAATGACCTATAGAGGATGATATTTTCATAGTAGGTATGGAAAGAACCTAAAAAAATGGAAATTAGATTCCACTTGTATTCTGGTACATAGTCAAATTACACTATTCTAATCTAAAATCATATGCAAAAAGATCTTTATTTGATAAAAAATGGTGTCAATTACAATTTCTTCTCTGCTTCAGGAATTAACAAATAATGGCTTGAAAAAACCAATATATATATATATATATATATATATATATATATATATATATATATATATATATATATATAACTAACCTAAATAAAAAGTGGCATTGATTTTAGAGAAGGATTAGTCTTGGTTAGTTAACTCAAGACTAACTCCTTTTACAATATTAAAACAATTCATCAAAATCTCTAAACTCTATGAAAATTTGCATGATCTTCAAATTTTGGCATAAAATTGGAGGTTTTGGGCCCATGTTAACTTTTAAAAATACTCATGCATGAAAATAAATTCCATGACTCAATAATAAATTAATTTTATAATATTAAACAAAGTATTCAAGTCTTCAAAAAATTGCATGGCCTTCATTCTTGACATAAAATTGGAGGTGGTGGGCCCATGTTGACTTCTTAACCTTCCTTACATGAAAATAATTCCATAATTTGGAATATAACTCTATATTTAAAGTGATTTTAAGTTATTTAATTTTCTTATCTTACATGAAAAGCATGGGAGATGCATGAAACTAGTCAAACTAGTCAATCGAAGAGATGTGGACTCAAAGACTAGTCAACTTCCACTTGAACTCAACTTGAATGAATTGGAACTTTTGGATTGAATTAATAATGATATATTCACTTAAACAACATATATGTAATTTGGTAACTCCAAAATTAATTCATTTCATATATTTTCAATGCCATTCTTCAAGTTGACCATTTGACCAACTAGGCCTATTAGACCAAATAGGCCTAAAGGCCAATCTATGCATTTGATCTCCATTAAACATAAAAAAATATACCATGAAACCTAAAAAAAATTAAATATACCTAGAACAACTTTCATCATCACAATATATTTGATTTTTATGAGAAAATACTCACCATTCAGTCAACAGGGTTAATTAAGCCTATTTTGCTCCATTTTCCTACAAACTAGCCATTTTGATCAAGCTATTTGGGATAATTATAAGATGATTTATGAATAAATTAATATTTTAGTATGAATAAAAATACTTAATATTTGAGCTCCATTGATTATATTTCATTGAACTATCTTGTATTTCATTTTACATGATTTTTTCCATAAAAAACATGATTTCTTCCCTCATCTGTATAATTCCATGCATAAAATAAACATTTATAAAATAATATCTGAGTTTAATTGAAATTTTAAAATGTTTAAGGTTGATCCATGATGATTTTATGGCAATAAAATCAATTTTTTGCAAAATTGGTTTTTTGAGGGTTTAGGAGGGGTTTGTCGCTGAATCTTCAAAATGATGGTTCATGAAGTACATACCTCCAAATTATAAAAAAATTCATATTATGTGTATCAAATTAAACCCCATAAAATCCATGAAAATATTGGGTTCCCATGTAAAAGATATAAAAATTTAACATGTAGAGAAATATGTCTATGGGGTTTTGACTACATTCTGGGTTGCCTACACTCTTAACAATCATTCATAAATCATAGACCTTAAACTAGCCTCAATTGTTCATTAATTATAATTAAATAGGTTTCATCAAAAAATAATTATATCATTTAGCTAAACTCCACATTTGGTGAAAGATAAGAGCATCTGAATAAGAGGCTTGGAAATGTGTCTAGAATTGCAAAAAAAAGAAAAAATCAACAAAATTAAAATAAATATTTACCTACTTTCCAATGCCTAAAAAAACCATCATGGGGTCTATATCATTCTATAAAAACACTCTAAAATCAATTTTTTCTTAAAAAGTCAAAAAACCCCTTTTTTGGCCTATATGCCTATGTACTTGCATAAGCCTGTATGAGCATGGTTTACTTAAAATTTAGAGTGTTATAATATTTAAATATATAATTATGATCTAAAAACATCATTCCATTATTTTAAAACTTTTAGTTGGACTTAGAAACCTCTGTGTCACTCCAAAATGATACCTACTCTAATGGTGATCTCCAACAGACATGCCGAGGATTATTATAAAACAACAAGTATATACACTCTTCCAATGGCCATTAAATTTTTTCATAATGTTACTCAGGTGATGATGAACTTATTTACAAAATTTGAGGTCTTGAAAGGACCTGTAGCTCATAGAAAGTTCAAATTTTTCTCAAAATTGACCCTTGTGCATGGATTGTCTGCATATTTAAACTTGACAATGCTATTTTGAAATGAAAATGACCCATTTATAATACATTTTTGAAATTTTTTACCAAAATTAGTGATTTTATGCCACAATTCCTCACTTTGACTAGCTTTAAAGGGCTAATGGCTAGTTTTAGGAAAGTTTCAAATGATAAGGGTAATAAATTGGCCTTAACAAGTCAAATTACTAACAATTTTGGTGACTTACAAGGGTTGACCAGCCTATTATTCAAATAAATTAGAAACACTAGCTAAAATTGACTTAGATATACATCAAACACTGGAAGTCTTTTGTAGATAAATACACAAACAAGATAACTAACACAAACAATAACAAACATGTGCACGGGTGCACTTAGAGTAATGGACAACAACAAATGGAAAGGGAAAAAACAAAAACTAAAATCATGTGTGGATGTGCACTTAGAGAAATGAAATAAATTGTGGTCTATTATATACAAACTAACCTCCAACTTGCTGGTCCTCCTGGATCAAAAGGAAATTTTGATAATTCACTTCTATGATGAGATGGATAATGGTACATCACATGTTCCCTTGAAAACTTGGTGGCTGAGAAATAAAGTATCTTCTTTTCCAACTCCTTTGGCATACTCATATGTGGAATAGTATGAGTAAATTAACCTCTAATATAAGTATACTCATTTGGTGGCTCTTCTTCTTTGTCAAGCTTCATTTTCTCACAATCTAATTGATTAGGCTGAGCACAAAATATAATTATATTACCTTTTGGAAGCATATCCATGTCTATAGGCTCATCAAGAATATGATATATAATTCTAAAGATCTGAAATAAGTCTCTATCAATAATGAACTCTTGAGGTGGAAAAATTGAAGGACCGCCTACTCCTTTCTCTACGATTTGCCTGACAAGGCTGCTCTCTTTGGCTGTAATAAGATCATAATTCTCTTGGAGAAGAGCATATCATGCTCCCAAAACATAAAACAAGTCCTCTAATGAGCTTTATGGTTGATTGGTAATCTCTGGCTATCCCACAAATTCATCAATTTGATCAACTATTACATCAATTTCTTCATTCTCTTCATAAGATGGCAACACTACTTTCTCAACTTCTTCATGAACACTTGCATCCTCCTCAACACATTCTTCTTGAAGATCATTTTAATCTGCAATCTTATGTTCTAATTCCCATATGACATACTTTTTGATGCTTGGATTTCTACCATTGAGAAAATGCTTAGTTCTCCTCATCCAAGTGACACAATGGAATCATCTCTCTTGTTGTGGGTGATAATTCTATTGAGATGAATCTTTAGATTAGGGGCTAGCTCCCTTTGATGCACCTTGAAATTCTTTCTAAAATAATAATTGTGAATGAAAAGGGAGAAGGAAAACAACTAGGAAGAGAAGCTGTGATGCACCAATATTTGATATCCTCTTAAGACTAAAAACACTACTTAAAGATAAACAAGGGTGTTTCACACAAAGTCACAACAAAGACATTGCTGCATCAATATTTCATAAGTTAGATTCAGAAAGGTATTTGACATTTAGGAGGGTGATGAATGATTCTACAAAGAGAATACACATATACCACTTCTAAGATGTTTATACACTTAGTAATTAATGCTAACATAAACATGCAACATCATCCTTTTTGCACATTGGTAAGTGACCATAGGTTTATATGCAAGAAAATAACCTTTTCACTAGTCATTATCAACAAAATTTGAACTTATACTCAATAATGCAATGTGAAAATGGTAAAATCACATGTATATTTTTTTAAGAGTTACCAGTACAAATTTGGCCAGAGTTTTACCATAACTAGTAGAGGCTCCTGAATGAGTAGAAAGACTACATATATAGTTTTTTGGAAGAGGTCAAGTAAACGAAAGTCTAAAAATGATTCAAACATGTGTAAACTTAAGATTAGAATAGTTATGCCACATTCTATAGGATGTTCTCTTTATGATTACACCAACAAAATTAAGATATTCCAACTACATTTTACCATAAATGGATCCATTGGTTGGAGTTTCATTTGGATGTTAGCTACTCTTTGCTAGCTTGTTGAGTTATGAAATGGCATGTAACAACTTGAACTATCAACTATCTATTTCTACTTACTATTCATAGCTATTCAGGATCTCACTATTTGTCACCTTTATCTTTGCCTTCTAGTTCCAACACTTTATTTTAAACTCTAATGGCTATTCTTTGCAACTTGAAATTGACATTCTATAGGTCATCACTCCTTTTTTTGAATCTCAATGGCTAATTTTAATAGTATAAACTTGAAATTTTATGGGCCATCATTCCTCAGGCATTTCTTTAGACTTTTTATCTTCATCATTTTTTTGATCTTTTTGTTTGCAACCACTTTTCTTGAAATAATTCATTCAAGCTTTTTATTTCCTTCTTTTCTTTGTTTCAAAAATTTTATGGACTCTTTCCTTTAGGTAATTTGTCTAAAGGAAATCATTTATTTTATGGTTTTTAAAGTGGACCTTTGGCTTTGGAGTGACCCTTTGGGAAAGTTGTAAATGTCTCTTAAAACAATCCACTTTCTCACAAAGATAATCCTTCAGACTTCTTGAAATGGTCTTCCCCTTTGAAAAATAACCCTTTGGCACTTTCAAATGTCTCCTTTTCCTTGAAATAATCCTTCAAACTTTCTAGAATGATCCTTCAGGCTTTTTGTCACCTACCCTTCAGATAGAGTGAAGTGCCTTTCATAATTTTAGACTGGTCCACTTGTCCCTCGGCTTCAATTCCTTCAAGTTTTTTGTAAGGGATAATTTCTGTGTACTTTTTTCAAAGTTTCCTTCATAAGAATTAAAATATCCTTTAGCTTTTTAAAAAATGTCCCTTCAAACTTTTTGAAATGCCCTTCAAAATTTTGGAAATGGTCCACTTTCTAAAGAAAATGCCCTTCGAGAAAGTTGCCAATGTACCCTTTGGAAAGATGAACATACCCTTTAGAATTTTGAAAAGTTCATTTTTTGCTTGAAAGAGTCCTTCAAAAAGTTGTCACCTACCCTTCAAGAAAATTACTTTAGATAAATAGTCCAAAATAATTCTCCTAAGTAAAATGCTTTAGATAAAAAGTCTGAAAGAATTCGATAAGGACTTTTAAACAAAAGCCCGAAAGAAATATACTTAGAAAAGGACCAAAACAAACCTTCTAAAAAAATTCATTAGTGAGGACTTATATAAATACTAAAGAAAAAATATATCAAAAGGAAAACACTTAGGTTTTTACATGGAATAGACTTCAACTTTGTATAAGAACACTTCTTGCACACTCAACATGAAATCTGCGTATTAGACATGAACAAAGGTATAGACTCAAACACTTTTTTATAAATAGGGGTGCCCAATTTTGGCCTGAAAGGCTAGATATTTAGTCAATAAATTGGTGACTCATAGGGGTAGTATGCATGCTATACTAACAAGATCAGTAGCCTTATAGTCTATTGGGCATGAAGTCATTTAATTCTAGAAGATGGTTAACGAGGACTTTGCCAAAACAAAACATAAGGAAACACACCACATAACAATAGTAAGACCAAACAAAGACAACACAAAACTAGACAAAGACAAACTCACACCTATGCCTAAGCGCTTAAGGAACACAAGAAAAATAATAAATTATGTATAATAGAAAAGAAAGCCTCAATAATAATACTTTAGATATATCCCGTTGACTAGGATATGCAACTCCTTTCCATCCAACTTTGAGAGTTGGAAAGCATTGTGTTATTTTCACTATGTGATTACATAGGACCACTTCACAAATCATCAAACTTTATGTGTTTTCCAAGCTTGGCCTTATCTTCATCACATTTAAGGACAATGTATCTTTCCTTAAAACTTTTTGGCATAGAATTCTTGTCAAAATACCTCTTTATTTGTTGTTGGTGAGTAGTCATGGCGTGCATAGCTTGATCTCTTGTTTTGATGGATGCACTGACCTTAGATAGCTCTGGCATTTGACTCAAATGGGGATATTGATAAAAGTACTATTCTGAATATTACCATCTGGGTTAGGCAAAGATTCAATGGTTTACATAATTACAAATATACCTCCATTCGCTATAGGCCAAAGGCCTTACAAAATAGGCAGCTCCCTTTCTTTTTTTTCTTACTGCAATCTGATCTAGCAGGCACTCCTAATACCCACAACCAAAAATCTGCTCTCATTGCCAATATCATGCCTTACAACTTTCTCCTCTCTTTATATTATATCATTACACTAATCCTCATGCATTACACACTTATTATTCTTTAAGTAAGGTCGTTATCTACAATTGCAACTTTTCAACTGTTTGCTGTGTGGACACCCACCCAACTCTGTGGCCATTTTTCACTCATGGGTATGGAGTTGGATAATTACACGCCAATTTTTATCTTTCTTGCAAGCAATGAAGTTAATGGAAACTCTTTTCCCACAGACACAAACAATGATGGCTACTTTATTCCCCACAAGGATATGCATATTTTCAAATCATAGATAAATGTTTCTCTTGGGCAGAACGCCCAGCAACTTTCAGAGACTCCACTCTAATAGCCCAAGACATGAACAATCAAATCTTAAAGTCCATCTGACTATGCCCAAGGTAATGGGCGTACATAGATAGAAAATAAACCCACAATCCAATACTCCTTCCCCCAAATTGTGAGTGGCAAAGGAACTCACGGCACATTCTGGAAGTGGCTTAATGACAACAATCTCTGTACTTTAGAAGTTTGATACCTCAGACATAAGAGAAATATGAGCCCATGACTTGAAATGCTAAGCATGGGCCTTAGCACTTCTATATTCCTTCCCACAAAGAGCATAGCTATATAACATGCATTTGCCTTCCACCAGATTAGATACATCTACAAATCATCAATCTTTTCTTTTTTTGCTTCCAACCTCCTGTTGGATTAGAATTCGTCCTCCTTTGCTAATTGATACTTAATCTCTTTTCCCAACTCTTTGAAGACTTCATAGTCCTCCAATGAAAACCATCATGATTGTGTTTTATATGATTCAGGACCTGTATATTAACACAACAATTCCCCTGTAGATAAAACAATGTATATTCCCTTGTAGATAAAACAATGCATTTACCAATCGTCCCTTTTTGCTAATAGAGTCTATTCTCTCTGCCTCTTCCACTCTATTCAAATGAGCCCTCCATCCATCTAGGCCCATATCATTACATCCAGAACTATGCATCAATCTACAAAGATCAGTATACACTCAGCCTGTGTGCTCGATTCAAATTTCTGTGTATTTGAAACCACCCTCTCTACCACTTACATTGTATTTCACTGCAAGCTAGTACAACATTTATACAAAATACATTCCCTATCGAAGGTCATACTAGAACGAGTATGCACCAATCACATTTAGACTATATATCCACTATCATTCACCATAGCTCTAGCTTATCAAAGTGGTTATCTTCCCCATTCGGGGCTATATGAATCCATACTATCCTCTTTTGCTCTTTCACAGCCTCCATTAATTAACAACCATCCTCATGGGCTCCAACAACTGGGAAAGCCATATCAAAATGAAAGGTCCCATCCTTTCACATTCAGACCTACATAAGGTTCAAACTCCATCATCAAGCTACCATTATACACTCATCTAAAAACAAATCGAGAGTCCTCTCTATGCCCATTCGTCACTGCATCTCCTCCCTAACTTCTACGCCTAATTTTGGGCTGAAGGTAAAACCAAAAATAGTTTTTAATATTTAACAATATACTAAGGTTGAAATATTTTCAACCATTCCTCTGTTATTCCCTCAATAACCCCAACAATTTACTTTTTACGTTTATTTTTTTACAATCACCCCTCATTAAAAGCATATTGGAGGGAAAATATAATAAATTGAATTTGAATGCAGATGCTCCTGCATCATGTTTCCTCAAGCTCCATCAACTCACATAATTTGACCTCCATACTATCATTTTCCATTAATTTCATCTGATAGGTGAGGTCTAAGGTTGGTATCTCAAGTGAAATGAGAATTATAGCTTCCTTTCCATACACAAGTGTGTTCGGTGAGTTCCCAATTGCTATCTTTGGGGTGATCCTATCAACACAAAGAGTTATCTTCAAATTGGTATGCCAAGTCCTTTGATTCTCCTCCATTGTTATATTTATGATCTTGAGAAAATTCTTATTTATAGACTTAGCTAGTCTATTTCCCTAGGGATAGTAATTGGAGGAGGTGTTGAGATAGATGCCATGCTTCAAAGCCCATTTACTTGTCCTTTCTCCTAGAAAGGCTAATGCATTATCTGAGATGATTGTTGAAGGAGATCCAAACCTAGTTACTATACCTTCATATAAATCAATGACTAAATTTTCATATAACTCTTTCAAATTTACAACCTCCACCCATCTCATGAAGTAATCAATGGCAGTCAATACACATTTGTGGCCAACACTAGAAGGAGGATTGATTAGACCTGTGAAATCCAACCCCCATTACTTGAAGGTTTGGTCAACCTAGATTGGATGAAGGGGTAAGGTAGATATATTTTGTTTTCTATCAAAAAGATCACACTTTTATCATTTCCTTACCCAAGCATGGGTGTCCTTGAATAGGCTAGGCCATAAGTATCCATCTCTCATAATCTTAGTAGCTAGTCCATCATGAAACTCATGCAACACTTTGTCAATCTAGTCTAAATAAATACACCTCAAAAATACACATGAAAAATCCTTTCTAAATATCATTCCATCAACCCGTACATAAGGAATGGATTGTAGCCTAAAGTACCTTCTCTTGGCCCTATCAAGACCTTGTAGATACTCACCAGTTTACAAGAAATGAATCATGTCTTGTGTCTAACTCCTTGTGACTGAAGGTATATCTATTGTAAGATCATCATTAAGTTCCAAAATAACCTCCCTTTACTCCTTCAAGTTTGAAGTAAGATGTTCACATAGTCCTTTTCCTTTCATTAACTTGGTTGTCTTGATCTCTACATCATATTCCATCGCTTTGGTGATCCAACCTACCCTTTTCTCATTCAAACCTCTGCTCAATATAAAATATTTTATATTAGGATGAGGCAAAAAAATATGAATATTGTTATTAGATAACATATGCCTAAACTTTTTTAAGCTCCTTATAATTGAAAGCACTTGTTTCTCTACATATGTATATCTTATCTCATAACCTTCTAGACCTTGACTGAAGAAGGGAATAGGTTGTTCCAAATTTTCCTCATTATCTTGAGTGAACATGGTAGATATTACCTCTTCATTCACAAAATTATACAAATTAAAGTCCTTAGATAAGTTTAGACTTGCAAGAGTAGGGGTCTGGGCAATGGTTTTCTTGATCTCTTCAAAATTTTCTTTTCTCCTTCTTATCTAAGTGAATCTCTCATCTTTTCTTAAAATGGAGGTCAAAGGCTTGACTATATTAGAAAAATACTAAATTAACATCCTAATTAAATTTATCTTACAAAATAAGATTTGCAAAATTTCTTTATTCTTAGGTAAAGACAATGCCAAGATGGCACTTACTCTTTCTAGATCAATAGATAGACCTTTCTTGGAAACAAGGTGGCCTTGGAATTTGCCTTCATGAACAACAAACACACACTTATTTATATTTAAAGAGATCCCAAACTTTCTAAACATTTCAAAAATATACGTTAGGTGATTCAAGTGATATTTTTCATCCTTGGAAAAGATTGTCACATCATCAATATAAACCAATACAATGTCATTGATTAGTCCTTAGAAAGCCATATCCATTGCATGTTGAAAGGTAGCTTCAACATTTGATATTACAAATGTCATTGTAATATAGGCATATGTTCCCCATTTAGTGGTGAAGGATATTTTGTACTATTCACTTTCTTTCACAAGAATTTGATTGTACCTAGAATAACCATCTAGGAGAGAACCTTTCACTTCATACCACCACTTGCAAAAT
Organism: Torreya grandis; assembly: GCA_037957365.1. NCBI lineage: Eukaryota > Viridiplantae > Streptophyta > Pinopsida > Cupressales > Taxaceae > Torreya > Torreya grandis. The sequence goes on along the minus strand of JARHVA010001254.1, from coordinate 1,224,174 downwards.
TTGTTCCATAGAAGGGAGAGGGTAATGATCTCTCAAAGACACTCTATTTAAATCCTTGAAGTCCCCACACAACCTGATCTCTCCATTATTCTTCCTAATAGGGAATAAGTTGGCCAACCAAGAAGAATGCTTGATGGGAAAGATAATTTTGGATTCAATCAGTTTAGTGAGCTTTTTTTCTCATGAGAGGTTCAATCTTGGGATTGATTGACCTTTGTCTCTACTTTATGGGTTTAGAATTTTCATCTAGATCTATAGTGTGTTGAGCCAAGATAGTATTAAAACCCTTCAAATCACTATACTCCCATGCAAAAATATCCCTAAACTATTTGCACTATTCAATGAAATCATGTTTTTCTTGACTAGTGCATACATTTCCAAGTGTAAGTAATCTATCCTTGAAAATCTCTACCCTTTCATAGTTCTCTTTCTTGGTTGACATGTTTACCTTCTCCTTCTTGAGATGTTAATCCTCATTAAATATGATTTCTAGAGTCACTAAGCCTTTAGGAAGCTTATTATATTTCAACTAGATAATCTACTTTCCATAATGTTATTATAATTTGGACTAGTTCCTGGAAGAAAACTCAGCTTCTTCCTATAGGAAACATGCTATTTGCTGGTCACTATCAAACACCTACCAATTGGTGACATTGTATAGTATAGAAGGGGATGTAGGAACATCTACAATAGTTTCATGGAGGACATGGTCAAAGTTGGAAAGCATCAAACATGCAAGTTTAAGTTATGTCTTAGTTTGAATTTGAATTCCAATTATTGTATTTTCCCTCCAAAATGTTGTCTAAGGAGGAATAAATGTAATTGTCAAATGTAAAAAGAGTGAAAAAGGTAAAGACACAGTAAGAGAATCCCACATTGGGAATTTTTTTGAGCAAATAAAGGGAGAGGTTTAAATCTTTCAATCATGGAATATTAGTTTAGGAAATCTTCTCTCAATAGTAAGTTGTTGTAGATTGCAAATATGGTTTGTTGGTCTAAGAGCCCAAGTTGGGCATAGGAGAGAGGAGAGTCTCTTTCAAAAAATGTTATATGCATATAATTAATCAATACTATGGGAGATAAAGAAAAAAATAAATAGATGATATCTCATTCAAGGGCAGATAAAAGGATAACCAAGAAGATCAAAAGCATGTAAGAAAGCAAGAGAAGGTAGAGATTGCATATGCAGAAAAGGTGAAGGCATAAAAGTGTCTAATAAGGCTTGTGAAGCCATTAAACATTGAATATGGGATATTATCATATCTATATTGTAAGTATTTTTATTGAATAAGAAGAAATTTGTTTTTGATTCACATTATTTATGTTATGCAAAGGAATGATCTCCTTGGTAGAATTTGGGTTCACTTAGTATGCAAGCTTGTGTGTATATCTTTTCAAAGAGCTTAAGGAAGTAATGAAAACTTATTGGAATAATTTATGGATTATGAAACTATAGGAATTGTGAATTAATCATTTATAAATTGTGTCTTATTTTAAAATAAGGTTAGAGTGGTTGGATTCAAGAAAGGGATTAATACAGGGTATGAACAGAGTATTTAGACATTCAAGACATACACAGTCCAATGTCAAATGGAGATCCACATATGAATATTTGAATGGAGTTTATAAAATCATGGAGATATGTTTTTTAGGTAATTATAGACATAAAATAATAATTAATATGCTTTAGAAACCCCTTTGGTGTTTTAAGACCCCAAAAGTTGACTCTCGGGTCTATAGGTGATAGTGTACAGGTAGTGAGGAAGAGATTTGTAAGTTTTGTGTGAAAAATTGATTAATGAGTAATATTTTGACCTGATAACATATAAATAAAAATGTATATGGATTAAAAAAGGGGTTATCATGATTTAGAGTCATTTTTAGATCCTATTAATGAGTAACTCCAAGAAACCCCTGCTACTGTCAAGAAAACAAAGTCTGAGTAGTTTGGATCTTCATGTATAGAAGGGATAAATAGTATTTATATCTTATTTGATGAATGGAGGAGGTGTATGTTATTTATATAGAACATAAATATAAGTTTTTAACCTTTTAGCTATAACACACTCCTAGTTAAAAACAATATGCTCTTGGCCTTGTAAACTATGAATAGTAACCATGTATGGGGTTTCTAATGAAAAATCCTTATATATCACATTCCAACTATGAAAAATTCATAAAAAACTTGTGAATATCTTGGTATGAATATTATTAATGGAATGGAAAAAATTTCATAGTGAATCACTACATATGGAATAATAAATTGACATTTCAAGGACTATATTTTGTGAAGGAGACTGTAAGTGAAACCCTATTTACTCATTTTGCGAAGGAGAAATGATTGCATGCATATAAGATGTTATCAGATGGTTGTAATTATTCTTGTATATTTCAATACAACCTATAATTATGATTTAATATATTTCAAATAATAAAATTTAATAACTATGGTGAAAGCAAGGTTGTACTAAGGGCTATTAGGCCTAGTCTAAGACAAGAAAAATGGAAGTTTGAAGAAGATGTTACAAAGGAACCTTGACTTTATTTGATATATGTTGTATAAATTTATATTGGATCTTATAATCTAGTATTTTTCTATGAAATATTTTTTATTTTAAAGATAAAGACTAAAAACTCCTTTGATAGGGCTACAAGGCCTAAAAGGGCTTAACAAATAGAATTACTTTTTGAGATAGAATAAGGAGTTGAAAGATCTTGTATAACTTGGGGTGGATATAACTTGTTATGATGATTTCAAGGTTTCATTTATTAAGTTATTGATCTTTTTATTAAGTGTCACATGTAAGCCATGAGACTCCATGAGTGACATTGTAAGAATAAGTTTGCATTGATAACCTTGATTCTTATATAGAAGACAGTCACTAATGAAAACATTGGTAACTCAACTGATATCTTGGCTTTTATAATAAACAATTTCATCATTGTCAAAAGACCATAGCATTGAGTGATATATTGGGGAAGTATTCTAAGGTGTAAATAAGATGAGGGTTACACCAATTTTGGTATCAGAGCTTAAAAATCTTGGTAATTTGATAACTTGATGAATAAGATTGATAATTCATTTTTGTAGGATTTAGAAGAAGGATCAAGAGATTAGGATCCAAGAAATTGTCAAAATACTAGGCAAGGAGAAAGGCTTGGGTAAGACAAGTGTACCATAAGACTAGGGTGCAAAAGACCTAGGTGAGGGCTTGATAAGACTAAGAGACCAAGGTGGAAAAGACTTGGGTGAAGATATTAGATATGGAAGTATTTTTGAGGAAATTGTAGAGCATCAAAGTACATGAGAATATAAAGGAGAAAGCAATCATCCAAAATAAGAAAGGTATGACTAGTAATTAAATTGATATAGAGATTGCTAGTTTGAAAAGAGATTTAGTTATGTTTATAGATAAATATGAGTCTTGGATGCATATAAATAGGAAAGCATGGGTATGGCCAATGAGGAAGAGGTTCAAGTGTCCAATTGATCTCCTAATGAAGAGGAGAAGAAGGAAAAAGGATATTTCCAAGAATAAATAAACCCATAGAGGATTGAAAAAGATAATAAGGTTGCCAAGTGAGAAACAAGAAGAGGAAGAGATTGTGAAGAAGATTCTCATTGTAGAGAACAAGAAGAGAGAAGAAAGAGAAGATGAAGTTCCAAGAAGAGCACTTGAGAAGATGAGAGTGTTGGTGAAGAGAAAACTCATAGGGACCTTATGGTCTCTTGTTTTTATATCTAATGTTGTCTTTGAATGGGTAATTATTGGTATAATTAGCCTTGATAAATTTAAGAGGATGGCCTTGAAGAATGAGAATATTTGTGAAAAATGAGACACCAAGTGCACAAGTGAATGTGCAAAAAAGATAAGTAAGATAACAAAGAAGGAATGCATTGGTTAATGTATGAAGAAGGTGTTGAGAACCCCATACAAGCAAGATAAGATATGATAGATGAAGATGACTTCCATGATGCCAATGAAAGACAAGAAGAGGCAAGAGAACAACCAAACATAGAGGAAGAGGAAAGTACAAACAATCAAGAAGCCATGCATGTCAAAGAACAAATGGAACATCCCATTAAAGAGGTAAAGTTGAATTCAAAAGTTGATTTTATTATTATTATAAGCATGGAAATAATGATATATAGGTTAGAGAAGAAAATAGGAAAGTATAAGTCTAAAATAAAATAATTAATTATGGATATGTAATGCCTAAATGGTGGAAGAAGCAAAATCCCAAGAAACAGGAAGTGTTGGTACAATAACATGGTTACAAGATGCCTAAATGGATTAAGAAGTCAAGGGGTAAGAGAAAGAAGTAAGTATGGGTACCTAAGAAGGTAAAGAGTGAATATGTATGTATTGAGGAGCTTGAAAAAATGATTCCATGAAGGAGGATTGTTGCTGATACATGTAGCCAAGAGTATGAGAGTGAAGTGGTGAGCATGGAAGAGGCATTCCATGAAGACAAGAGGCTTGAGAGGTATACCAAAGAAATGAAAGGTAAAAAAATTATTTATGATGATGTTTTAAAATAATTTAGTGATCTATTTATGAAAAATGATGAATGTAAAATGGCTATGAGGACTAATATGCAGCAAGGAGGGAGTTTCAAATGGATGGATGATGAGGGAAGAGGTGAACATATAACCAAGAAGTGCCTCATTGAAGGCAAAGGATAAACAAAATGGATTCAAGAAGAAGTTAAAGAGATTAAGGAAACACAAGGTAATGGCATTTCAATTATATTTTATAAGTATACTAATGAAGAATTTGGTTTGCATGAAGACAATCCAAGGAAAGACGAGATGAAGGGTAAAGGACAAATAATCCTTGAAAAAGATGAACCCAAGTTTGATGAAGAGAATGGTGAGATATATGAGATATCACTAAAGGAGGAGTCAAGAATGTTAGAGGAGCTCTTTAGTTCTCTAATAGAGTTGTGTAAAGACACGAGTCATGATGAGGATACCATTGGTGAGATTGAAGTAATAAAGAGAAAACCCAAGAGGCAAAGGCAGTTTTGGTCAAGGAACAAGAATGTGAAGGCAGAAAAAAGGCTTCATGGCCTTAATGTTTTGATTCTAAGGTGGATTTTGATGTTTTTTATGCAAGTTTTGAAAATATGAAGATGGATGAAGTCCATGGCTCAATGGACAAACTTTTGAACCAAGAAGATCAAGAAGATATAAAAGATTTATATGGAGATGAAGAAGCATGGAGATAGGAGGTTGTAGCTAAGAAATAAATGAGGAAAAGAACATAAACAAAAAAAAAAGAGAATTAAAATGAAAGGCAAAGATTATCTCAAAGGAAGACAAACTCAATCAATGCAAATAAAGTAATGGGATATAGGCATATATAGAAGACTAAGGCATGAAGGAAGCATCTCCTTTGAACTAAGGTTCAAATTATTTCTAGAGGGAGAGTATGATACAGGATAATCTACAATAGTTTCATGGAGGACATGGTCAAAGGTGGAAAGTATCAAACATGAAAGTTTAAGTTATGTCTTAGTTTGAATTTGAATTCCAATTATTGTATTTTTGCTCCAAAATGTTGTCTAAGGAGGAGTAAATATAATTGTCAAATGTCAAAAGAGTGAAAAAGGTAAAGACAAGGTAAAAGAATCCCACATTGGAATTTTTTTTGAGAAAATAAAGGGAGAGGTTGAAATATTTCAACCATGGAATATTAGTTTAGTATATCTTCTCTCATTAGTAAGTTATTGTAGATTGCAAATCTAGTTTATTGGTCTTAGAGCCCAAGTTGGGCGTAGGAGAGAGGAGAGTCTATTTCAAATAATGTTATATGAATATAATTCATCAAAAATTTGGGATAGAAGGAAAAATAGAGAGATAGGATCTCTCATTTAAGGGTAGAGAAAAGGATAACCAGGAAGATCAGAAGGATGTAAGAAATAAAGAATAGGTAGAGATTGCATATGAGGAAAAGGTGAAGGCATAAAAGTGTTTAATAAGGCTTGTGAAGCCATTAACCATTGAATATGGGATATTTTAATCTCTATATTGTAATTATTTTTATTAAGTAGGAAGAAATTTTTTTTTGATTCACATTATTAATGTTATGCAAAGGAATGATCTCCTTAGTAGAATTTTGGTTCACTTAGTATGTAGGCCTATGTGTATATATTTTCAAAGAGCTTAACGAAGTAATGAAAAATTATTGGAATAATATATGAATGAATAAAATATATACATTATGAATTAATAATTTATAACTTGTGTCTTATTTTGAAATAAGGTTAGAGTGGTTGGATTCAAGAAAAGGATTAAGACAAGGTATGAACAAAGTATTTATACATTCAAGACATACACAGTCCACTATCAAATGGAGATTCACATATGAATGTTTGAATGGAGTTTATAAAATCATGGAGATAGGTATGTGAGGTAATTATAGACATAAAATAATAAGGAACAATATTTATAAACCCATTTGGTGTTTTAAGACCCCAAAAGTTGACTCTCAGGTCTGTAGGTGACACTGTACAAGTAGTGAGGAAGAGATTTGTAAGTTTTGTGTGAAAATTTGATTAATGAGAAATATTTTGACCTAAGAACATATAAATGAGAATGTATATGGATTAAAAAAGGCTTTAAGATGCTTTATAGTCATTTTTAGATCCTATTAAGGAGTAATTCCAAGAAACCCCTACTACTGTCAAGAAAACAAAGTTTAAGTAGTTTAGATATTCATGTATAGAAGGGATAGATAGTATTTATAGATTGTTTGATGAATGAAGGAGGTGGAGATTATTTATAAATAAAATAAATATCAATTTTTAACCTTTGATATGCTATAACGCACTCCTATTTAAAAATAATATGCTCTTAGCCCTATAAACTGTGAATAGTAAACCTATCTAGGGGTTCTGATGAAAAATCCTTATATCTCACATTCCAACTGTGGGAAATTCATGAAAAATTGTGAATATATTTTTATGAATGTTATCAAGGTAATGGAAAATATTTCATATGGAATCATTACTATGGAATAATAAATTCACATTTCAAGGACTATATTTTGTGAAGGAGACTTTAAGTGAAACCCTGTTTACTCATTTTATGAAGGAGAAAGGATTGCATACATAGAATATCTTATCCAATGGTTGTAATGGGTGATATATATGTTCATAAAACCTATAATTATGATTTAATATATTACAAGGAAGCAAATTTAATAACCATGGTGAAAGCAGGGTTGTAGTAAGGGCTATTAGGCCTAGTCTAGGACAGGAAAAGTGGAAGTTTGAAGAAGATGTTCCAAAGGAACCTTGTCTAGATTTGATATATGTTGTATAAATTGATAATGGGTCATATAATATAATATTTATTTGATGAAAGAGTTTTTTTTTGGAAGATAAATACTAAAAAATCTTTTGATAGGGCTACAAGGCCTAAAAGGGCTTAACAAAGAGAATTGCTTTTTGAGATAGAATAAGGAGTTGAAAGTTCTTGTATAGCTTGGGGTGGATATAAAAAAATGTTATGATGATTTAATGGTTTAATTTATTAATGAATTGATCTAGTTCTTAAGTGTCATAGGTAATCCGTGAGACTCCATGAGTGACATTGTAAGAATGAGTAAGTTTGCATTGATAACCTTGATTCCTATATAGAAGATAGTCACCAATAAGAAAATTGGTGACTCACCTAGTATCTTGGCCTTGATAAGAGATAATTCATTTATTTTAAAAATACCATAGTATTGAGTTATAAATTGGGGAAGTATTATAAGGTGTAAATAAGATAAGGGTTACACCAAAAGGTCTCACAATCACCTTTAGATTAGGCTAGTTTTAATCTTCCTTTATGCCCTTTAGAACATCAAATTGAGATCTAATTGATGCTAATGTATCACATGTTTTTTATCTTCTCTTGAGATATAATTGATGTTAAATTCCATGAATTATTCTACAAGGTTCCAAATTCTATGCTTATAGGACTTGAGCAAGGAGTTCTTGGTCAAATTCTACCCTCTAACTTGATTGACAACGAGCTCGCTACATTCAAAAACTTACAATTATTTGACACCTCTTTTCCTTGCCCATTCTAGTCCATGAATGAGGGACTCATATTTAGCTAAATTATAATTAAAAGATAACTAAAATATAAAATTTGAAAAGTACCTCTCCTTTGAAGGTGAAACCAACATAGCTCCACCACCTGCCCCGCTCTTGCTTCTAGACCCATCAAAGAAGAGATACCACAAGTCATTCACATATTCATTTGATTTAATCAAATTGGGCATGAAATAATCCTTCTCATGCATATAATATACTATAATAATAGCTTCCTCAATAAACTTTTAAGGATCATGCACATAGTTGTCATCTCCCCACTCATCTAGGAACAAATAAAAAACTCCTTCAAGGGAAGATGATGGGGATTGATCAATGTGAAACTCCTCTTCATCAGTGAAAGCATAGTTAAAATTTTCTACCTTAGGTTAATATGGTTCCAAGTGATCTATATGAGTATGTTTTTACTAAATCTTCACTTTAGTGTCGTATTTTGTTCTAAACACCATGTAGGACCAATTAGCTACCAAATATCCACCTATCTTGGATGTAAAGTCTCTTGACAAGCAAAGAGAAAATTAGGAAGGTAAATTTGCTACCACTACATCATGAGGAATTGAAAAGTTAGGACAAGCATGAATAATTATATTTAAACCTTTGACTATCCCCAAAGTTTTGGCTAGTGATCCATCCAATTGTAAAACTCCTTTAGTCATTGGCTCATATTTAATGCCTAGCTTATCTGCTATGTATTTGGGCATAACTAATGTGATTTATCCACTATATATGATGAAATTATGAAATAATAAATCAACAATAATAAAATATAGGTATAAAGGAGGAGTCTTCTCATCTTTCCGCACTTGACCATCTATAGATTGAGTTCTATTGACCAAAACCACATTGTCACTTCTAGATGGGAAAGTTTGTGTACCCAATCCATGCAATTCCTTTCAGAGTATATATTTATACCTTAGTAATGATAGAGAATTCCATAATGATATTTTCATATGAATCTTCTTCATTTGGTCCACAACATTAATGGAACGATTACTTACCTTGTGGTTCTTTTTATGAACATTTACACCTTATGGTGTAGCTTGTGGAGGCAGGGTTATAACAGATGTCCTAAAATTTAGAATCCTCTAATTTTATTATGCTTTAGGAGATGAATTATTCCATACTCTCATCTAAGATTATTTATCAGTAAAAATAGGGCCTTTATTGGTTCCCTAAAATTCTTCAATGACCCTTTTCTTTGATCTAGTGATGGCAGTCACACTAGTATTCTGATTGTTTGTATTCCCCACATAATTAATGGAACAAAAATCACCCTAAAAATTATTCATGAGAGTGGAATAAAACTTAACCTACCTACTCTTTATCTTGAATTTCATTGGCATCTCAAAATTTGAAAATTGAGATGTTTGATCACCTTGTGTAGTCATGCTTTGATTTTACATCTCATTAGCATAAGCAACCTATTCTTAACCAAGTTCAAAAGATGGATAATTAGGTTATTCTTGGACTAGATTGTTTTGAATGGGAATAAGGGCTTTGGAATATGAAGGAATATTAGGATTATAGATTTGATAAGGCTTTACATGGGTAGTTTTGCCTTGTCCTTGATTATTGCCTTGAAAAGGAGGTCTATTTGTTTGTCCAGATTGATTGTAGGACTGATAAGGCCTATAGTTTTGGGTTATTTTACCTTTTGAGAGAAAAAAATTCATTATTAACACTTTGAAGTAGGATTTTGATTTCATGCAGTTCATTGGTAGGGGTAATGGTAGATTTTTCTTGACCAAGCAAAGGAGTTAGAGTGGGTAATGCACTTTAAATAAAAGAATGCAAATCAAGGAATAGTGGCATTAGAGGTCTAGGAGCTATCTTTCCTACATAAATAAGACAATTCTCAACATTTATGGCTATTTCATAGGTATTAGGCAATGTGTTTCCACCCATAGACTAAATCATCATGGCAATGTCACTATTCAACACTTTCAAGTAGTACAAAAATGTATAATTTGTAGTTGGCCTCACAAGAATTAGGATTCTATTCCAATTTTTTTGAAACTTAGTATTGAAATATTTCATGAATTATTGTGGTTCCCTCTCTATTGCGGTTAATTTCTCATCTAGAGACAAGTGATCACTATTTTCTCCAAACTTATTAGTCAACAGGGTCTCTAGCTCATCCCATGAGCCAATAGAATTTACAGGTAGGGTCCCATACCAATCTAAAATTTTTCCCTTAAAAGATAAGGCTAACAACCTAATAGCTACATTTTCTTGGGTGATATTTTGGATATTACAAAAATTTACTATTTTCTTAATATGTTTAATGGCATTAATAGGACCATCCCCACTAAAATATGGGACACTTTTAAGAGCATCTCCTGGGATTTGATCATATTTGGCAAGCTACAAGGGAGATGCCCTTGGAAAGGCACAAAATGTTGTCTTATAGCCATATTTGGAATATTACTATGGATATTAGGAATATAATGCAATACAAACTTGGAATATTTGAACACAAAACCTATTTTGTAAGGATGAGTGTTTAAAAATCTATACCTTTTGGTGGAATATGGAGGTAATTCCACAAACTCAAAGTGTACACCTTTAGCAGTAGACCTAGTGATCATTTTTGACATGGAAAAAAGGACTGATCATCAACCAAAGGCTTTGAATTCTTAATGGAGTCACTAGGTACTAAATTTAGATGCTTCTTTATCTACAACTATGTCAATATTAACACCAATCTTGAACAATCTTCTAGGACTTAGATGTCTATGTTCCATTGGGTGTGCCAAAATCTGTTGATGCTTATATTTGTACCCTTGAGAAGATACTCAGTTCTCCTCATCCAAGCGACATAATGGAATATTCTCTCTTGCTGTGGGTGATAATTATACTGAGATGAATCTCTAGATTAGGGGTTAGCTCCCCTTGATGCACCTTGAAATTATTTCTAAACTAACAATTATGAATGAAAAGGGAGAAGGAAACTAACTAGGAAAACAAGTAGTGATACACCAATATTTGATATCCTCTTAAGACTAAAAACACTACTTAAAGATAAACAAGGGTATTTCACTCAAAGTCATAATAGAGAAATTGCTACATCAATATTTCATAAGTTAGATTTAGGAAGGTATTTAATGTTTAGGAGGGTGATGAATGATTCTACAAAGAGAATATAAATATACCACTTCTAATATGTTTATACACTTAGTAAAGAATGCTACTAGAGACCTACAACATCATCCTTTCTGCACATTGGTAAGTGACCATAGGTTGATATGCTAGAAAATAACCTTTTCACTAGTTATTATCAACAAGATTCAAACTTATACTCAATAGTGCAATGTGAAAATGGCAAAATCACTTGTATATTTCTTCAAGAGTTACTAGTACAAATTTGGCCAAAGTTTTACCATAACTAGTAGAGGCTCTTGAATGAGTAGAAAGAGTACATATATATAGGTTTTTGGAAGAGGTCAAGCAAAGGAAAGTCTAAAATAATTTAGACATGTGTTAACTTGAGATTAGAATAGTTGTGTTGCATTTTATAGGATGTTCTCTTTATAGTTATGCTAGTATAATTAAGATATTCCAAACTACATTTTGCCATAAATAGATCCATTAGTTGGAGTTTCATTTGGATGTTAGTTATTATTTTCTTTATCATTGAGATATGAAATGGCATGTAACAACTTGAACTATCAACTGTCTATTTTTGCTTAATGTGCATAGTTGTTCAAGATCTCACTATTTGTCACCTTTATCTTTGCCTTCTAGTTCCAACACTTTATTTTAAACTCCAACAACTATTACTTGCAGCTTGAAATTGACATTTAGTGGGTCGTCACTCCTTTGTTTGAATCTCAATGGCTAATTTTTGTAGTCTAAACTTGACATTTTTTGGGTCGTCATTCCTTGAGCATTTCTTTGGACTTTTTGTCTTTGTCATTTTTTTGAACTTTTTGTCTACAACCACTTTTCCCAAAAGAATTCATTTGGGCGTTTTGTTTCCTTATTTTATTTATTTCAAGATTTTTATGGACTCTTTACTTAGGGTAATTTATCTAAAGGAAATCATTTGTTTTGGGATTTTTGAAGTGGACCTTTAGCTTTGGGGTGACCTTTTAAGAAAGTTGTAAATGTCTCTTGAAATGGTCCACTTTCTCATGGAGACAATCCTTTAAACTTATTGAAATAGTCTTCCCCTTTGAAAAATAACCCTTCAACACTTTTGAATGTCTCCTTTTCCCTGAGATAATCCTTTAGAATTTATAAAATGATCCTTTGGACTTTCTGGAATGATCATTCAGGATTTTTATCACTTACCCTTTGGAAAGAATGAAGTGCCTTTCAAAATTTTAGAATGGTCCACTTGTCCCTCAGCTTCAATTCCTTTAGATTTTTTATAAGAGATAATTTCTACAAACTTTTTGCAAAGTTTCCTTTGTAATAATGAAAATATCCTTTGGATTTTTAAAAAACATCCCTTCAAACTTTCTAAAATGCCCTTCAATTTTTTTGGAATGGTCCACTTTCCAAAGAAAATGCTCTTCAGGAAAGTTACCAATGTACCCTTCATAAAGATGAACATACCCTTCAAAAATTTTAAAGGGTCCTTTTATACTTGAAAGAGTCCTTCAAAAAGTTGAAAACTACCCTTCAAGAAAATTACTTTGGAAAAAAAGTCTGAAATAATTCACCTAAGTAAAAGGTTTTGGACAAAATGTCTTAAAGAATTCAATAAGGACTTTAGAACAAAAGCTCGAAAGAAATATACTTATAGAAGGAAAAAAACAAACCTTCTGAAAGAATTCATTGGTGATGACTTATCCAAAAGACTAAATAACAAAGCTAAAAAAAGGAAAACACTTGGGTTTTTACATGTAATAGACTTCAACTTTGTATAAGAACACTTCTTGCATACTGGACACGAAATCTACGTACTAGACATAAACAAAGGTATAAACTCAGACATGTTTTTGTAAATAGGGGTACCTAATTTTGGCCTAAAATCCCAAAATTTGGTCAAAAATAATCCTATTCTTTCTTTTGCATGCTACTCTGAATGGATTTCTAAGATCGAAATGTGTTAGATTCTTAAGGAGGGAGGGATAGTACCTGAGTAGCTTTGGATTGGCTTGACTACATGAGTTAGTTCCAAGATGGGAAAGATAAAGGCTCTTTCTTGACATTTTGATTCTAGTTCTCCTCCTCTTTCCTTGTATTTAACTCCAACTCTCTGATATGCTTATCAATATTCTCTTGGAATAGCTTCTATTTAAAGTGGTCAGTGATCTCAACAATAGGTTGTGTCATAATAATATCTTTCTTTCTTTGATAGTTATCTTGGATAGTAAGGGAAGGTCTGAGAAACACATGAAGAACTTGGAAAACTCAAAAGGGCACTTGGAATAATCTCCTAAAGAGGAACGGATGACATATAAGAAGAGTGAGGTTGAACTTGTTGTTCCTTAAGGCCTTTTAGTTTGTCCTCAGTAGTTTGAATGTAACCACCTACATCCATAATCTCACCAATGAGATTACCCTAATTTTCCTCTCAAAAAGTGCCCATTATTATTTTATTTATTTCAATAACTCTCTCACATAATGGATCTAGTGAGTAGGGGTATCCTGGCCACAATAGCTTTATGAGTACAACTCTAATGAATGATTTTCAAGGCTCACTAAAGTTTGTTTAAGTGATATTATGAATTGGATAGATGCAAAATAGCCATGATAAGAATAGTAAGGGGAAATATTGTGATGGATTGACTATTCATATGGAGGATTTGGGCAGTACTCCTACATATATGCTTGACATAGATCCCCAAACTCCTGATGAGAATCATAGTGTGGTTGGTCATACTAGTCATAGTGAGGATAATATGGATCCATAATAAAACAAGCCATTGGATACCATTAGTAAGACAAATTCTAAAAGTAATAAATATTGAAATGATACCTGATGTTCATAACTAGCTTTCAGTGCTTGAAAATTGCATTGATCTTCTGAATGCCTCTAAAGGATAGTATGTAGAATATATCCCATCAAGTGTGTCAGAAGCTATTATTACTCTAGAGTGCACCTAATTAAAAGA
>JARHVA010001254.1:1105000-1207500 GCA_037957365.1 Torreya grandis | reverse complement strand
ATTATAATTACATATGTGTCCTCAAAATATACTAATATGATTTAACTAGACTCCACATATGGTGAAAGATATGAGCATCTGAATAGGAGGCTTGGAAGGGTGTCTAGAACTACAAAAAATGAAAAATTCACCAAAATGAAAATAAATCTTCACCTAATTCACAATGCCTAAAAGAATCATCATGGGTTCTATACCATGCTATCAAAACACTCTGAAATCACAGTTTGCTTGAAAAGTCAAAAAACCTCTTTTTTGGCCTATATGCTTATTTGCTTGCATAAACTTGTATGAGCATGGTTTCATTAAAATTTAGAGTTTTAACACTCTTTAAATGTCTAATTATGATGTATAAAAATAATCCCATGATTTTCAAACTTTTACCTGGACTTAGAAACCTCTATGGCACTCTAGAATGATACCTACTCCAATGGTGATCTCTAACGGACATGCTAAGGATTGTTACAAAATAGTGAGTATCTAAACTCATAAAATGGACATGAAATTTTTTCATAATGTTTCTTAAGTCATGATTCCCATATGTATAAAATTTGAGGTCCTAAAACCTCTTGTAGCTCCTAGAAAGTTCAACTTTCTCTCAAAATTGACTCTTGTGCATAGATTATTTGCATATTTAAACTTGAAAAAGATATTTTGAAATGAAAATGACCCATTTAAAATACATTTCTGACCTTTTTTTTACCAAAATTAATTATTTTTAGGCCATAATTCCTCAGTTTGACTAGCTTTAAAGGGTTAATGATCGGTTTTAGGAAAGTTTCAAATGATAGGGGTAGTAATTTAGCTTTGACAGGTCAAATTAATAATAATAATATAAAAAATAAAATAAAAAGACACATAATATTTCTCAAAATAAATTTAAAATGCAATTTTTGAAGGATACTGTAGTCAATATGCACTTTCTAGATTTATCTATGTTTGTCCTAATATTAGTTTTAGATCCCTACAATGATACATATTTTTCAAATCAATTCTATAATAGGAAATATGGTTACATCAACACACAATGAGAATAAAATGGTTAAAATTTTACATAATCTAAGGAACATAACTTAGTTAAATATCCATAAAATTAAAAAAGACATTAAAATGTCTAGATAATAATTAATGACATATTAAAATGTGAAAGAAAGCATACATAGGCATGAGGGATGAAAAAAAAAGGAACATATTCAAATGCTTGAATAATTAATACAATATTGGGGTAAGGTACTCAAGGAAGTGCATGAAGGAAATCATAAGCAACCAACATAAACATGTCATATTATCCCATGGATCACATGTGTCAAGAAAAAATGTCAAGTGTATAACATATCAAGTACCCTGTGTAAGATATAATCATGATTAAAGGCATGCGTAAGTAGAGATGTAAGCTCAAACTTGATAATGAAATGTGACCATAAAAACATATAACCTATGTGTATCAATATCAAATAAGCAAATGCCCCCAATGTTTGCATGACATGAGTAGAGAGAAGACCTTACATACAAAATAGGAATAGATCATGTATTTATGTATGCCTCGTATCACACTCACATAGAAGTGTGACACACATGTGTGTGTATAAGTGATTAAATATGCCATCCATCAACATGGAACTAACACATAGATGCTAAGGATCTAATATAATATGTAGGTTTTGAAAATATTTTTGGATTTTTGAAGGTTTTTTTTAATTTTTTGGTATTTTAGAATGTTTGAATAGACTACTCAATGATATCATCTAATGGATGGTAATAGTTCTCTCCCCACTTGGTGCTTGACAACCTTAAGTTGGATCTTTTACATTATTTGTATCATGATTGGATAGGTTGAAAAGGTACATATCATGTTCCTCCTCACATTTTTAATATGTAATATAAGAAGTAATGTTATCATATTAACATGTATTAATTTGGATTTATGAGAAAAGTAAATACCTTATTGATTTTGATTATTTTTTTATTCCATTTGATATAACCAAAGATTTCCTAGAGTAAATTCATATAGAGATAGTGTAGTCATAACCCAAACTATTGTTTAAATTACTTTAGGACCACAAGCAATTGGTATTTTTATGTTGCCCAAGGAGTCTCAGTTTTTTAAGTTTTTAAGATCAAATCCAATTTATTTTAATCATATTACATTTTCAAGTAATTTTTGCTTGTAGGATCAATATAGCTATACCAAAAATAATCACTACCCATGTATAAGTAATTTTTAAATCTTGTTGGTGTGGATGCTTTTTATGCTATTCACTTTAATACTCTTTCATAATACATGTACCTTTTATTTCCCCATGTTAAGTAACATTTACAAATTTGTCACAAAAATATTAGGAATACCACATTTTTCTTCATAATGCCCTCAAGGTAATTTATCTCCTTTTTTTTATGTGAGGGATAAAAATTTTATATTTGGAAGGAGATATGTTAAGTTTGTTTGAATGAGTAATAATGAAGGAAGCATATCAATGCTCATCATCATATAAATTGGTAAATGACCCATATTTTTATATATATGTAATGCTCTTTCCTTTAATGAGGAAACAAGGCCTCTAGTAGAGATAAATTACAATTCTAAATTTGAGGGTCTAAATTTTAGTTTATATGTACTTTTGAATTGAATAGTATAATCTTGAAGGGATTCATCATCACATTGTTTGAAATTTTGAAAATCTTATAATGAATTTTTGGCACCTTGTGGATATTGAAATTCATGAAGAATTCATCTTCCAATTGTAAAAAAATGGTTAAGTAACCCTTTGGTAAACTATATAACGAATTTTTAGCCTCATTCAAAAAGCTCATGTGGAAAACCTTTAGTAAAAGTTTATTATCTTTTGCCCATTGACAAAAATAATATACATAACTTATCATGTGCTCAAATGGATCTTTATGTGTTTCAAAGAGAGGCAAATATGGTAGCTCAAAACCTCACTGATAATGATATTCAATTATATATTTCACAAGAGGTTGATTATTGAATGAGGTTATATGTGCATTATTATTATGGAAATCCATTTGCATTTGAAATATGAAAACCTATTTTTAAAGATCCCCAATAGTGGTCATCATATACATAAGATATTCCATGGGAATAGTTATGTTTGTCATAGATTTTATCATAGTAAAGTTTTGGTCAATAATGTCTTTGGATGGTAAATCTATTATATCAAAGGTGATTAACTTGTTATTGTTCTTGAGATCTTTCATGATATTCTCAAAATAAACAGGCTTAATATCACTTAGAACTTATGTCTCATGTAATACCTCATATAGGATATCCTTATAAACATTGTATTTCTTTAGGATCTCAAGGATTCAAAATTTGCATGTATATTACTCAATTGCTCAATAATATCATATCCCTTATATTTTATTACAAGCTTAGGTTTAAGAGGCCCCTATCATATATTAATAGGTAGGGGAATGGGTTGAGAAATCCTACCTATTTGATTATTAACAAAATTAACCATATAATCCAATATAATCCATGAGTGAATAATGGATGTGGGATGGTATCCATTATTTGAATAAGACTTAGGTAGAACAAATGGTTGAGATCATGCATGTTGGCATCTAGATAGTGGCTCTATACCATTACAAAAAGAATTTTGAAAAGAGATAAAGTATTGTTTGTGATTTAAAATTCTCTCAATATTGGCATGAATTTTCTTAATATATTTGATAAGGTAACTAATGTATAAAACCATAGAAACTATGACATCATGGATCCCAAAATGGGTGATAGATGCATCCATGTTGTACATAATTTAAGCAATTGAGGCTCAACAATAGAAAAAATTAGAAAACCTTAATTTACCTAGGGTTTGATGTGTAAATATTAGGTTCACAAAATGTTTAACCCTTGAATTATAGATTGGGATTATCTAGGGTTAAAGGGGGTAGAAATAAATTAAGGAAAAAGGGTGATAAACTATCTCTATAATATGCCAATTGGGTGCTAAACTTAGATATAACATATGTTAAATTTATAAAACTGAGAATAGGCTAAATATAGAAAGTTAAAATATGCTATATATGGAAATGACAAAGAAGTAATGTAATTAGATGGTTTTTATTCTAACATAGTTTTAGATCTAGAACATATATAAAATATACTGGAAGATGATTTTGGAATAGTCCCCTAATTATGGATTAAGTGCCTCTAGAGCTATAGACACTTGCTTCAGCTTGGGATGGTTACATCAATGCTAGTATCTAATTTCAATGCAAGTGTTTTATATTTAATTCCTATAGGAAAAATATGTGGCCACCTTGATGCTTTTGGGTTTTTTTTTGTCTTCACTCTAGTGCATCCATATCTAGGTCATGGACTATCATTCCTGATGAAATTATAAAACCATAGTTCTTCATCTTCATGATGACCTTGGGGGAATGGGATAGTGGGCACATAGTGTTGATCTAACCCCAAATACCCATATATTAGTGAGAACTACTTATATACCTAATACTTTGAATAGGGCCTCATACTAATGTAGTTTTCCCTTATTTGTTGGCTTGTGTGTGAATCATGCAATATGTGCAAAGCAAGTACAAAAATGATGTAGCTTGTAACTTAGAAAATATAGCTCTTGCATTGATACTTTAGTAATTTAGACCTATGTTTTTATTATCCTTATGACTGATGTAGAAATAAGATAAAATAGGGAAGCTTTTCTCACTTGAGTGCTTAATTGAATTCCTTTTCAAGTTGCCTAGTGAGTAGGTAAGAAGTTCATAGGAGAGGAATGAATGAGGATTGATTTTATATTTATATCAATCCCTAAGGAGATGTAAATCATATTAAATCACTTATGCTGGCCATTAGGATATGTTTCATTTGCAAATTGGATGACTTTAGGTCACTGAATACTTGTGTCAAGTCAAGACACTAGCGTTGACATAGGTGTCTATACCAAAGATTAGTGTCTAGGGAGTAGGAAAATAGGTATAGGCTCTGAACTTGTAGAGGTGGAAGATAAGTACATTATAAGAATTTTAGTCAAGATAGAAGTCTTAGATCATCAACATAAGACTAGTAAGACTAAGATATAGGCCAAGAGGCACAAGATAAAGTAAATGTGAGACTTATGAAAGTGGGAAAAGTATAGAATTTAGACGAATAACCATGGTCTAATTTTATCAAGTGTACAAGACTGAGGTGCTATATAATCCATCAATATAATTTACAAGGGACAACACATCTACAGGAATGAAGTACTAAAGGTGCAACATAAGAGTTATATTTTCTAAGTTAAAATCTATTTAACTATTGTACTTTCTTATCACACATTGCATGATTCATACACAATCCAACACATAAGGAATAACTAGATAAGTTTGAGGCCCTCTTTAAAGTATTAGCTATGTAGGTATATTTTATTGATAGAGGGTTCTTTGGGGAAGCTTGACACTGTGTGCCCACTAACCCATTTATTCCATAGCTACTATGAATATAAATAAATAGGGTTTTTATCATTTGACAAGGAGTGATAATATATGACCCAAATCTAAATAAACTAGAGTGAAGGAAACAATGAACCCATAATCATCTAGGTAGTCATATCTTGTTTCAATAGTTATTTCATACTAGACACATATGTCTAACATAGATACTAACATCAATGCAACCATCCAATGTTGATACAAATGTTTATGGCTATAGAGGCACTTAATCCAAAATTTGGCAACTATTCTTAAACATTCTTCTAGTCTATTTCCTACTTGTTCTAGATCTAGATTTGTATTAGCATCAAAACCAATTATCTTTTTTCATTATCATTATAATATATATCATAGTTGTACTTTCCATTTATCATATATCAACATAATAAATTTAATAAATGTTCTATCTACGTATTGCAATTAATTATTCTACTATAGATCTATTTATAAACCCTTGTGATCATTATTTTCTATATTATTAACCCTATCCACCTATATCAGGATCTACATATAATTTAAGGTTAAATAGGTCCAAGGAGACCTCAATTAAGGGGCATGTTTAAATGCTATACATCAAATGG
The DNA here is from genome assembly GCA_037957365.1 of Torreya grandis. Lineage (NCBI taxonomy): Eukaryota > Viridiplantae > Streptophyta > Pinopsida > Cupressales > Taxaceae > Torreya > Torreya grandis. The sequence goes on along the minus strand of JARHVA010001254.1, from coordinate 1,201,471 downwards.
ACATGACTTAGTAAAATGTTCATAAAAGAAAGAATGGCATATTCAAGCATCCATACAACAAGAAATGGCATATTCAGATGTCAAAGAGGTAAAAAAAAGGCATGGGGGCTAGAAATAATGAAGCATATTCAAATACTCAAACAAGAAATACAATAGCAATACAAGACACTCAAGGAAGTGTATCAATGAAAGCATAAGAAACCAACATAAACATAATGTACTAGTCCATAGATCATATGTGTTAGCAAAAAGCATTAAGTACATATAATATAAAGTACACTATGAAAGATATAATCATGGATAAAGGCATGTGTATGGACATAATCTCAAACATAATAATGTAAAATGGCCATATAATGATATAGCCTAGATGTATCATGCTCAAATAAGCATATGCCCCCAATGTCCACATGAAATGAATAGAGCGAAGGCCCAACATCTAAAATTACATAGATCATGTATCTATGTATGCCTATATCACACTCAAAATATGCATGAAACATGTGTATATAGAAATAAATAATATGATATCCACTAATATGGAACTAATAACATAGATTCTAGGGAGCTAATAGAACATGTATATGCATACAATATTTTTAGATTTTTAAATTTTTTTTCGTATTTTTGGAATATTTGAAACCAAAGAAGATATCCTATGATCTCATCCAATGGATGCTCATAGATATCTCCCTACCATGAACCTAGTGTAGAAAAATAGTGGTACTTCCAAGGATCATGTATAGATGAAATATCTCTCACTATAATATCTGTGATTCTCTATGTATGTTTAATAGGACTCTATGGTAGTGAATAAATAATAGGAGTAATGGTTAATCGAACCCATTATTGGAGGGTCTATAGTTTATTTGGAATAATAGTAATAGGAACATGTGTAGGTGTTATAGATATCTGAATATGGTATGTAATAGATGAGGATTCCATGAAACCCACTATGGATGTTTAATGTAATGGTATCTCAAGTACTATCCAATTGGTAAATGGGATTGCATGTTTCTTACCCTTTTATGGAAGACTAACATTAGGAAGTTTGATAATTAATTACCTGGGTATAAATTTCATTAATCAAGAGGATTCTCATATGGAACTTCAAAAACTATAATGACATAATTAGCATGAATGTATTCAACACACACATGCAATATAGAAGGTAATACTTAAAGTGTATGTATCTAAGGTCATCCCAACAACATATCAAAGATAACCATGGAAGGTATAACTAAGAAGGTAGTAACAACATGTGTGGGCCCCCGTGTAAAGATAAGTTAATCTCACCAAGAACCTATTGCGAGCTCTCATCAAATACTCTAATTGATCTTATTGAAGGATGTAAATCACAATTTTTATAACCCCAAATTCATTAAGTAATGTCATAGTACAAATGTTATCACTTGCACCATTGTCAATCATAGCATTACATAAAAGCTATTGATCAAGATATGCTCAAATGAATAGGGAATGAAGATTTGAGTCATCATCCCTAATCTCATTATTATCAAAAGTAATAGAAGGTATTTAAAACATAGGAGGTATATTACATGTATAGGTACCTATAATCATACTTCTTATGACCTTATTCCTCGTAATGATTGTATAACTTCTCATGTATAGACTACCAACCTCATCAATCTGATTTGAGATTATCCATATACTTGGACACTCTCCTAGTCTAATGTGAACCCCTATAATCATTTTTTACATGATTTAGAACCTTATTATAACTCTTGGGATCAAAAAATTCACCCCAAAGGCCACCAAAATCCCATGGTAGCTTAGGCCACATGTTTTGTCCAAAAACCTATGACATAGGTCATGGCTTGGGTAGAGAATCATGTTTACATGTTTTGGGTTTTATATTTTACCTAAATGGTCATAAATAGATCCTTTTTGGTCATTATGTGACTTGGTGTTCCTTATATTATTCCAATAAATCCCTCTTCCCCCTTCTTATTAGTCATTTTTATCTCTCTTTATTGAATCTCGCTTGATTCATTCTTAGTGATTGAAGCATGCATTATGATAGAGGTTCATCTACACTATTGCATATTAACTTGGTGACTCAATTGTTGGTCCCAATTATTATTTCTCTATTGTGGATTTTTCCCATCTTCTAAAACTTGTATTGAACTTGATTTATGTACCTATATTGCGTTCATACACTCTTGAAAATTCTTGCTTCTCCTCCTTGTTATTTGGACATTTATTTGGACATAGATCTACATTGTAGCTCTATTTTCCTCCATAGTTGTCTCATACTTGGATTCCTAGTTGGTAAAAAACCTTAACGTTACTTTGATCTTGATCTGAGGGCACTTTTTAATGCAAAGTGAAACTCTATAGTTGTAGATTAGTGTATTTGTTAGGTTTTACTATTTTTATGATAGTTTAACTCATTTTAAACATGTTTTAGATTGGATTTTGAAGTTTATGCATCCTTGCAAACCTAAAAACATATTTCCTCTTGAAAAAATATTTCATTTCATAGGATTGTTTTATTTTAAATCATTTTACTACTTGGTATATTCTCTATTGTTCAAATAGCTTAGTTTTCTTAAAATGACATTTCATTTTCTAAGTTCATCACACGCTAGAGATACTTTTGTTTGAATAAATACATTAGATTAGGTTATTGAAAGTGCATACTCTCTATATCTCTGTCTCATTCTTGAAAACATAATTTATTTTTTGAAATCATCTTTTAATTACTAGAGTTGCATGCTTATGAAACACATTTATTGATTGGTAGTGTTATTTTACTCAAGTAGTTTACTTCCTCATTATTTAAGCATTGAATTATCTTACTTAGCTACTTGATATTATATAGTTATACTATTATATATATTTTTGTCCTTTTTACACTCAATCATGGTAACCCTAACATAGTTTATAAGTCTATCTATAGATTGGTGCAAGCTATCAAACTAGATAGCCTATATAGATCTCTAGTAGCCCATAGTGCCCTTAAGCCTAGGTGTTTGATTAGTACCATGTATACACCCTTGATAAAACCTCATGGATCCATTTTATTTCTTGGAAATACATTTGGGTATGCCCAATGGGATCTCATGTACAGTCTCATGCTAGTTTTAATCCATTTAGAGATATCTTATCCAGCCCCCCTCTGATAGCTACAAAGATTTGATTTTAATTGAATTTTTAGATCAATTATAGGTTATTTGATATTATTGTCATTTTGTGTTATTCAACCTATTATTTATTAAACCATTTGCGTTTTCCATTTTCTCGCTTGTTTCTCTTTTTTTGCATCCATGCCTAGTCTTCCTCCCTTGGGATGCCATTCCCACTAGATTCAGGTCTTTTCCCTGAGCTCACTCATGAATAGGCTAAGGCTATAATGGAATTCCATATATACCATAGGACCCATGAGGTTCCCTTGACACAACATAGTGATCTTGAACCTCTCATGTTCCATAGGGAACAAGATTGGCAAGTTTAAAACCAAGAAGCTCGCTCACCTTTCTAATAGTTTGAGATTTACTTCTCTAAGGATACCTCCTTAATATTTGGGATAACTTTTCATTCATTTATTTGGGGTGATTATGACCTAATTTCAATATTGAGACCATATGAGTTATGTAAAATCATTAATTATTATCACAAGAGGCTTCATGTGAATGAAGAGCACCTTTCTTCCCATAGAAGTAGGAAACATGCTTCCTCTAGAGATAGAAATCACACCAAGTCTGATACAAGTGCCTCAAAATGTTTTTGTATGAGTCCTCCATATATTTACTAGTGAGAGCTCTATAGAAATAACCCCCTTGTGTCCATGTTGAGATACATTGGCTCCCCAAATTGACTCAACATCCACCTCTCATGGATCCTTCCCATCCTCCTAGTACTTCTTTTAGGGTCTTAGACAAGTTCACTAATTTTGACCACCACTTGTAGACTAGAGATCCATGGAATGCCTATCCAAAACATCAACACCCTCATGTGGACCCTCATATTTCCACACATGGATAACACCATGAGGATTTAGGTCATCATGAACATCCCATCCCCTATGCACATCATGTTATCTCATCATTTTTATAGGGAACCATACCCTTCTCATGCCCATTTTATAACATATGATTAGGAGGATCCACATCACGAGTTTCCCCCATATTAGGATCTTACTGAACATCATCTCCCATATTACTATGGTCATGATGACTCCTAATAGCATAGGATACATCATGACCCAAACAGGCCTCATCAAAGAGCTTATCATAAACCTACTATCAACTATGCCTATGAGGATCTATATAAGGATTCTTTATCCCCTTAGGTGCATGATATTTCCCTCTATACTCTAATCCCTAAATTACTGAAGTTAAATGGGTCTCGAGATGTTAGTCTCATATATCATATCATGGCATTTATGATGGCATGTATGGATTGGGAATAGGATGAAAGCATGATGTTAAATATTTTTGATCACTCCCTATGAATTTAACCTCTTATGTGGCTCTAGAATATACCACCATAGTATATTTCTATTTTATAGTTCCTATTTTCACTCAATTTTGCACCTTTGGTGAGGTACTTAAACCCTTCTCAAAATTGAGTGGAATATGGTATTACCCTTAGGCCTATGGGTTGCCTAAAGTAGGGATAAACCTCTAGATTAAAGGACTAAATCCCTTGGTTTATCTATTGATGTTCATCACCTAAATCATTAGCTAATTTAGATGAAAATGGAGAGGGAAAACATAAAGTAAACCTATTATGATGAAGTGATGCAAAAATTTTAACCTAACCACTACTAACTAATAACAATTACACTTCAAACAAAATCCTATCCTACATATGACACTACTCCAAATCTGCCCTTGCATTTGTATTTCCCATGGAGGTTTATGAGGCAATATTAAGCTAGGAGGACTAAACACAATGTCATGGAATGACACTAGTGGAGATACAACTCACTAAAACTCATGAAATACTTTATTAAAACACTTCAAGATAACTAAAAAAGACTTTCAAAGCTGAATATGAATGCAAACAAGGACAACATGCCAAGGAAGAGATTTTACCACTTAACAAGGTCAACTAGTCTAAAATACACATTAAAATAACTCATGGAGAAGGTAAACAAGATTGTTATTTATTTCTCAAAAATTTTAAATGAGCAGAGCTTCACCATACTTAGGTGGAGGATATAAACTTAGCCAAAAGTGGATCAATATATAGAGAATATGAGAGAGAAGAGAAAAACGTGTAGAAGAGAGAGAGTAGATAAGTGTCATGTGAGTTATAACAAGGAGAAGAGTTAGGTGATAGTTATAGTAGACTTATAAAGCCATGTGTAGTACCTCTACAAATTCTCTAAATCTCCAAGTGGTGTGGGAGTTAAAATGCTTGTTTGAGACCTTGATTAGCTTCTTTAAACTTCCCTTTATCTTGACATGTTGAAGGAAAAGTGGCCTTATTTATGGTCATATCATTTTATACTACCTATTTTATATACTCTTGACACCTCTCAACTGACCCCAACGAGTTATCTTTGACACATCACTTCCATTCCTTGTAAGATGTCTAGAGGACTCTTCATCTCCTTAGGCCTATTTTTCACACAAGTGTTAAAACATGAATTTGTATTCTTAAGATCATATAAAATTCATGTATGGCATATTATAATAATAGTTGATGTGAAACAATCCATTTTGAGGCCTCAAACTAGCACTAATAGGTTGCTCTCTACCAAAAGCCTCAAATAGGCCTCATTCCTTATAACCCTAAAATGATGAAAAACTCCTTGTTTGGAAAAAAGTATAGAATTTTTTGAGAATATGAGGGAATTTTATAGTACATATTATGGAATTACATCTCTAAGTTTAATTTGATGATCTAAGAGTGAGTGGAGATATCCTTTTTTGCCTTTTCTCTCTCCTAACTAGGTCTCAATTAAGCCTCCCTACCAAGAGAGTGAAAAATGAGTCTATAATATCCCCACACAATTTAAACTCCCAAAAAGTTTTTTATTTATTTATAATTCCTCCTCCTTATTCTCCATATCAATGTTAAAGTTTTGATTCACTGTACGAACCTCCCAAATAGTAAAACATAGTATTTTAGGGCTTGTTCCATATAGACCTATGCCTAAAATTATAATATAATGGAATGGGATGATGTTAATTTGAGTATTTACCACATTATAGGTCATTAGTAATATTTTATGATCCATCTATAGGCATAAAATTACATTTATCTCTCACCAGGTTCTTATGGCTCTCTTAGGTAACCTGAAAGTACCTTAGATTCTTAAGGATAGTTCATAAAGATGGAAGCATGAATACTCCTAAAAATTGAAAAAAAATTAATTTAACTAGGGTATTTAAATAAACCTATGATATCATACTCACATGCAATATGGTTATCTGTACCAAGCAAGAAAAACTAGCCTCTCAGGTTACAAGTAAGCATTTTATGAGGCCTGAGGACAAATTGGGTTAGTGATATCTCTTATTGAGATTTGTTTTGATATAAAATAAGATAAATAGGTATATTATGTCATAATTTAAATATTAAAATAGGTTTTTTACCACACTCCTTCACCAAACTCTTTACTACATCCCATTGGACTAGGCTTAAGGTTTGTAGGCCAAGCTTCCTAACTCATTGTTTTCTCCCATTTTTTCTCTCCGTCAAGAATTTGAGTTACCATAGAGTGATTGTGTAGGTATTTTAACATTTAATTATGGTATCCAAGTCCATAAAATCTCTAATTTACTCCACTTTCATCTTCAAGACTGCTTATGGGCTTATGTATGCACTCAGGAGTGTTAAGATTGTATACGATCTGCCAATTATGTTTATATTATTATTGGGTACAAGGCTCATAGTTGGGATATGATAAAAATATTTAATCATGTTAAAACATTATAATTTTATTTCCCTCATTCATTATATAATATTTTATATTATTCAAAGTAAGCTTTTTAAGAAAGTATGCAGGACTATGTTTGTTCATTATGACCTAGTTGTATATGTACAGTCTCATGTGTTTGAATTATACATTCAAGTGATCATAAGATTAATTTTATGACCATGATAATATATTAAAATATCATACCTTTCTCTTAGATCTGACACAACTTCACCACTTTCCAAACAATCAACTTTACTAGCTTAGGTAGACTGTGTTTGGACTGTATGTAGGTGCATGACCCCTATTTTATTCCTCTTCTCCTCAAATTGTTGGATTAAATAATATTTTAATTAAATTAATATAGAAATTAAATATATTTAAAAACATACACACATCACAATATCATGTTTTGGAGGGACTTTTCATTACTTTCATAAACCTATAGGTGACTGCATTACCTGTGTGCACTCATTTGAGATGGTCTATAAATTTTGGTATTATAAGAGCCTTGATTAAAATTTAAAAAATTATTAAAAATATATTTAATAACTCAATACCTCATTAAAATCCCCTAAAACCTCTATGATTCATGGTCATTCGCTTTTTCAAGACCAATCTTTGATTGGCTGTAGGTTCACATTTGGAGGAGTTGATTGTGTATAGGGCCTTTTAGGTCTTGGAAACAATCCTATGAGTATCTCAGTGACTTTGATTAGTTTTTATTGATATAATAGTAACTTTAATGTCCTAAAACTCTTGTACTCCACCATCCTCACTATTCAAATCACACTTTTCTTAATTGGTAGTAGGTGTGAACATGAGAATTATGAGTAAGATTACATGAAGATATGACCATCTCTTCAAAATTATATAGAATATTTTATTTATTAGGAATAAATGAATGTATTTATAGAGTATTATATTACCATGAAGAATCACTCAAATACATTTGACCACCTGAATAACTTCTAGATCACAAAAAACTAACAATCACTTGAAAACTGCTCACAAGGGAGACTTTTCTTACCACAGGACCATCCAAACATGACATAATGATAAATTAATGTGTGTGATGAATATAAAAACATCTAATAACCTATTTCAACTAGTTTCATGCATCCATGAATTTTCACTAGAGTTTCTCTAAACTTAACCTATGGGGTTTTAAGCTCTCAAAAAGCAATCTAGCTTCTTAGCGATTATTCATAAAGATAATAGAACAAATTCAATTAAAAATTGCATAAATTATAATCCCATATGGGCCCAAAATTTTTTACAAAATATCAGCCCCTAAATCTACATGTACGACTTGTACCATCTAATTGAAATTTGCCTTCACTAGATTGTGAATGGAGTGATGGGAAAAAGAAGTGGTTTTATACAACTGTGAGAGTTAAAACTTCATTCCAAGATTTTTTATGACCTGTATAATCTCAAGGGATGTTTTTAATCTCTTTTCATTTTCACATGACTTCAAAAAGTCTTTAGAACTTAACTCCTCAAAATGACATCGAATTTCAAGAATCTAACTTTTTTTTTATTCCTCTAATAGTTGTCAAAGTTGAGCAACTGATACAAGATATTTGGAAGGTGTATGTTATGGATTCTTCCTTTGAGGTAACTTTGAAAAAAATAAAGTTAACCAAAATTGACATTTTCATGAATTTTTAACACTTTCAAGACTACAAGTGAACTTTAAACATTCCAAAACTTCATGAAACATTATTAGAAGATGTTTAAGACATAAACTGACATTAATAAACTCCTAATAACCTATTACAAAATTGAACCATGTATTATCTCTCAATGACACCCCTAGACCATTATATGACCACAACATGAAAATACCTTAACTTCTCCAAATTAACCTTAAACAATGCTAACAAGGTTATATGAATACTCTAGGGACCATATAGGGTATGGAAAAACCATATGAAATTTTTTAATTTATAGGGGTGACCAATTTGACTTGGGGTCAAATTTGGTTAAAATTCTTGGTGATTCATAGGGGTAACATGCCTACAATGCTAATAGGCCCTATAGACTTGCATGTCCTTTTGGCAATCAAGTCTCTAGTACTCAATTTCAAACTTGAACAAACTTTGAACATGGCTCAAAAAACTTATGGACCTTCAAAACACACACAAACAAAGAGAATAAGACATAATAAATAAAAATGAACACGTGCTAATTAAGCACTTAGTAAACACAAAAACAACATAAGCAAACTATACTATATACAAGCTAACCTAAAAAAAATTCTTCCTCCTGGATCAAAGGGGAAGCTTGCACCATCTTTTGATCCATGAGATGAAGGATGTAATGAATTGAGTTATCTCTTCATCTTTTGTTTTTATGTCTTCATCTCCTTCATGTTTTCCCAATCTTCTTGGCATGGCCTTAAATGCAATAACGATAGTTGCAAACATGCCAACTATGATGGTGAGTTCATCTTGTACTTCAACAATCTTCTCATGAGGATCCTCAACTATAACCCTATCTAATGATGCTTCATTTAAGCATGATTCTTTGACCTCCATGACATCTTGAATGACACTATACTTCACATCAACTTCTATAAGTTCATCAAGCTCTTCAATTAGCTTGACATATGAAATCCAATCTTCATCATTGTCATTAATCAAGACATCTTGTTTGATATCCTTATGCACATGACCTTCAACCTTGAAAATTACCTCAAGATCTTGGAGAAGTTCAATATGTTACTACCAATCACCTTTGTCTTCTTTCTCTCTAAAAATAATAAATTCTTCAACTTTATCTTCTTTCTCATTATGTACTTGATCAACTTTAACTTTCTTACTTGAAGATTTTTCAACTTCAAGGCTAGATACAACTTGCACAAGTTTGGATGGCATAAGATCTTCCTTTTGAAACACACTATCAAGAGGCAAGGAATCTTCAAGAATGTCTTCAACTTGACCAATAAGAAGTGTATTATTTTGAAGGGCCTTAAACCCATCACATATGTCCTTGAATTTATATCATAATTCATCTTGATCCATGGATTCAATAGTAGCTTCATCCTCTATTATTTTCTCAAAACTAACCTCTTGATGTTGCTCATAAGACTCTTCCAACTCAGGTGATGTGATTTATTTTTCAAACACCTTCTCTTCCATGTCTTGATCAAAATCTTCATTAGTAGTTGCAACCTCATCAAGACCTTCTCTTTATTCACTCAAAAATATGGACTTATGATCATCTTCACTAAGAGGAGTACCTATAGTGAACTTTTCATCATAGACATTTAAGTCATCTTCTTGATCAACTACAAAATTGGCTTGATCTTCTTCACTTATCTCCCATAAGATGGGTTCTCCTTCAATAATGGATGAGGTGGGAGGGTGGTAAATTAGTTCATGTGTTAGAGAGGAAGTATGAGTTGTGGTGGATGGCTCATGAATGGGATTGGGAATGGAGGCTTCTTGAAAATACTCATGGGGAGATAAAAAGCCGGGTTGGGTAATAAAAGAGATGTATTCTTCAAAAAGATTCTCATTCTCTTCATAGCCTTCTTGAGGCTCTTCAACAGCGATAAGTTGATTCTCAACCTCTTGGTTTTCCTATCTTTCTAATCTATCTATCCACTATTTGATATAGCATCTCATTTCATGAAAATCATCATTAATAACATAGTGACTTTCCTCTTCAACTAACCTCTAATTATTGGTAAAGAATTAAACTAACCTCCTCAACTTCTCTATGAGATGAATAATGATTAGACCACCTTCTTTATCCCATTTTATCATCACTTTTTTTTAGTTTAGCATATTTGGCATGAGTGTCAACAAGGATTTGGATTGAGGTAGAATTGAAGTAGGAAGAGGAAGGGGATAATAGGAGTTTTAGTTAACTCTAAATTATTAATTTAGTTTCCTAATTTGAACTTTTAAGGCCTTATATCTTGATTCCAAATCAATGGCATCATCTAATTTCTCATGACAATTCTGATAAGAATCATGTTGAGGTTGATATGGATCATAGGGTTGGTAGATTAATATTGAGGCTGATAGTGAGACACTTCTTGATAGCCTTCCTCATATGATTCTTCATATGGCTACTCAACAACATCATGATCATATAATGATGGAGTAGGCTGACCATAGGACTACCATGACTCATAAGGCTGATAATAATATTGATAGGGTTGTTGAGACACATAATTGGGGTCATGACAAGGTTGGTAGGAAGGTGTATAGTATAAAATCTCATCATACCTATCCATCCCAACTTTATTAGTCAAGTGAAAACACAAGATATTAGAAAATTATTTCACAATAAGTACCTAGGCTACTAAAACTAGTTTATTGCATTTGGAATTGCCATGGGTGTTTATTGAATGCTTCTAAAATTTGATAGGTAGAAGAACACATAACTAATTCTTCCACTTTTTTAGACCTTAGTCCCATTGGGTATGCCAAAATTATTGTCACTTAATTTTACACCCTTGGGGAGATAGTTTAAAACTTATCCAAATTGTTTGGAATATGGTATTACTCCTAGGCCTATGGATTTCCTATAACATGGATAAATCTCTATATTGAAGGGCTAGCTCCCTTGGTTTATCTATTGAAGCTCATCACCTAAATCACTATCTCATTTGGATGAAAAGGGAGAGATAAAACACAAATTAAACCTATCCTAATGAGGTATTGATGCACCAATTGTATCTTGACCACTGGTAATCAATTATAATTACACTTTGAACAAAAGCCTAACCTATACATACCACTACTCCAAATCTACCCTTGCATTAGTATTTATCATGGAGGTTTGTGAGAAAATATTAAGCTAGGAGGACTAAACATAAGGAAATGACATGAAACTAGTGGAGAGACAACTCATTAAAAATCATGAAATACTTCATTAAAACATTTTAAAAGACCTACAAAAGGCTTTCAAAGTTGAATATGAATGCAAACAATGACAACATGCCAAGGAAGAGATTCTATCACTTAGCAAGATCAACTAGTCTAACATACACATTAAAACAAAAAATGGAGAAGGTAAAATAGATTGATATTTATTTATCAAAGGCTACAAATGATCAGGGATTCACGATACTCAGGGGGAGGATACAAACTTAGCCAAAAGTGGCTCAATAAATAGAGTATATGAGAAAGAAGAAAAAAAAGGTCTAGAAAAGTTAGTAGAAAAGTGTAATATGAGTTAAAATAACAAGAGTATTTAGGGCATAATCATAGTATACTTCTAAATCTATGTGTATCTCCTCTTTAGATTCTCTAACTCTCTAAGTGGTGTGGGAGTTGTAATTCTTATTTGACACCTTGACTAGCTTCTTGAAACTCCCCTTTATCCTTAAATGTTAAAGGAAAAGTTTCCTTATTGATGGTCAGATTGGTTTAAATTACCTCATTTATCTACTCTTTAAACCTATCAACTAAAACCATCAGGTTCTCTTTGACATATCAATTCCATTCCTTGTAAGGTGTCTAAAGGAATCTTCATCTCCTTAGGCCTATTTTGTAAACAAGTGTCAAAACTTGGATTTTTATTTTTCAAGCATAAAAACTTCATGTATGGACTATTAACATCATATTTGACATGAAAAAATCCATTTTGAGGCCTCAAACTAGCCCCAATAAAGCATTCTCTACCAAAAGCCCCAAATAGGCCTCATTCCTTCTAGCCTTAAAATGATGCAAAACTTCTTGTGTGGAAAAAGGTACAAAATTTATTGAGAATTTGATGGAATATTATAGTACCCAATATGGCCTTATATCTCTAGGTTAAATTTCATGCTCTAAGAGTGAGTGGATATATCCTTTTTGCCTTTTCTCTCTCCTAACTAGGCCTTAGGCCTCTATGCCAAGAGAGTGAAAAATGAGTCTGAAAGATCCCCACACATGTGAAACCCCAAAAAATTGTGTGATTCAATTATAATACCTCATCCTTATTCTCCATACTATTTTTAAAGTTTTGACTCACTGTACAAACCTCCCAAATAGGAAAAATTAGTCTTTTAGGGCTTGTTCTATATGGCCATGTACCTAAAAGTATAATACAATGGCATGAGATGATGCTAAACATATTATTTTACATGTTATGGGTCATTAATAATATTTTATGATCCATATGAAGGAATATAATTGTATTTCTCTCACATTGGGTCCTTATGGCTCTCCTAGACATCCTAAAAGTGCCTTGGGTTCTTAAGGATGGTTCATAAAATTGGAAGCATTAATCCTCCTAAAAATTCCATAAAATTAAATTTATATAGGTTAGTTAACTTTACTTATGATATCAGGGTCACATGCAATATGTGTGATCCATACCAAGCAAGAGAAATTATCCTCTCGGGTTACAAGCAAACATTCTATGAGTCTTACGGATAAACTAGGCTATTATAAAAGTTTATTGATTTTTTTAATATAAAATGACCTAAATGGGTATATTATGTCATAATTTACATATAAAAATAGGTTTATTTCCACACTCATTGACCAAAATCTTTGCTACATCCCATTGGACTAGGCTTTGGGTTTGTAGGCCAAGATGTCTAACTTACCCTAACTCATTATTTTCTCCCTTATTCCTCTCTATCAGGACTCTGAGTTCTCATGGAGTAATTGTTTATGTCTTTAAAATTTTATTCAAGGTATTAAAGTCCATACCATCTATAACTGACTCTACTTTAATCTTCAATACTACCTATGGGCCTGTGTATGCACTTAGGAGTGCTAGGACTGTATAGGATTTGCCAACTGTGTTTCTATTATTTTTGGGTATGAGGTTAATAGGTGTGATATGATCAAATTATTTAAATAATGTTTAAAAATTATAATTTTCTTTCCCTCTGTCATTATACAATCTTCTAGATTCTTCAAAACAAGCTTCTTAAGAAAGTATACAAGACTATGTTTGTTCAATATGACCTAGTTGTATAGGCAAAGTCTCATGTGTTTGAATTAGACCTTTAGGTGATCCTAAGATTGATGTTATTAAATATATTTCAATATAATACCTTTCTCTCATATCTAACATAAATTCAATATTTTCCAAATAAGCAACTTTACTAGCTTAGTCAGGCAAACTATGTTTGGACTATATGTAGGTGCATGACCCCTATTTTAGTCATTTTCTCCTCAAATTATTGGATTATAACTTAATTGAATTCAATTTATTGAGAAATTAAATCTCTTTAAAAACATACAAAACATACACACATCCTAATCTCAAGTTTTGGAGGGATCTTTAGTTACTTTCATAAACCTATAGGTGACTGCATTACCTGTGTGCACTCATTTGAGATGGTCTACAATTTTTGGTATTCTAAGAGCCTTGATTAACATTTAAAACCTTATTAAAAATCTTAAAAATATATTTAATAACTCAATAACTCATACAAATCCCCCAAAACCTCTATGCTTCATGGTCATTCATTATTTTAAGACCAATCTTAACTGACAAGTTATAGGTGAACATTTAGACAAGTTAACTATGTATAAGGCCTTTTAAGTCTTCAAAACAATAATTTGAGTATCCCAATGACTCTAATGAGTTTTTATTAATTTCATAATAACTTAAATGTCCTAAAAATATTGTACTACACCGTACTTAGTGTTTAAATCACACTTTTCTTAGTTAGTTGCAAGTGTCAACATAAGAATTTTGAGCAAGATTGAATGAAGATGTGACCATCTCTTCAAACTTGTATGGGATACTTGAATGATCATGAAGCCATGAATTTATTGAGATAGTATTATAAGACCATGAATAATCACTCAAATACATTTTAACACTTGAATAACTTATAGAATATAGAAAATGAGTAGTCACTTGTAAACTACTCACAAGGGAGACTCTTCTTACCAAAGGACCATCCAAACATGTCATCATGATGAATGAATGTGTATGAATAATATACATATATATGATAACCTATTCCAACTAGTTTCATGAAACCATTAATTCACATTTTCTACTAGAGTTGTTCTAAAATCAACCTATGGGGTTTTAAGGTCTCAAAAAGTAATATGGTTTATTAGCGATTGTTCATAAATATAAGATAACCAATAAAATTACCAATGACACAAATTAGAATCCCATAGGGGTTCAATTTTTTTTTCCAAAATATTAGTCATAAACTCTACCTGTATGGCCTGTACCATCTAATTAAAATTTGCCTTCACTAGCATGTGAATGTAGTGATGTGAGAAAGAAGTGGTTTTCTACAAATGTGAGAGTTAAAAATTCATTCCAGAATTTTTTATAACTTGTATAATCTCAATGGACGTTCTAAAGCACTTTTCACTTACACATGAGTTCAATAACTTTATACAACTTCCTTGACTCCTCAAAATAATGTTGAATATCAAGAAGCTAGCCTTTTTATGATTCCTCTAATAGGTGTGATAGTTGAGTAACTACTAAAAGATATTTGGAAGTGTATGGTATGTATTTTTCCTTTGGGGTAACTTTGACGGACATAAAGTTAGCCAAAAATCACATTTTCATGCATTTTTAACACCTTTAAGACTACAAGCGAACTTTAAACATTCCAAAACTTCATGAAACATTATTATAAGATGTTTAAGAAACAAAATGACATTAATAAATATTTAATAGCCTATGACACAACTTCACCATGTCTTATCTCTCAATGACACCCCTAGGCCACTATATGACCACAACATGAAAATACCTTCACTTCTCCAAATTAACCTTAAACAATAATAACAAGGTTATATGAAGACTCTAGAGACCATCTAAGGTATGAAAAAACCATATGACAAGTTTGAATTTATAGTTGGTGACCAATTTGACTTGGGGTCAATTTGGTCAATGGTTCTTTTTGGATAACTTCCTCTAATACTTCCATATCTCCATACCATTTAACCTCAGCATCTAATTAGTCACCTATATCATTCAAGTAAAGGGTTAGTCTAGCTTTGAATTAATGTGTAGGTGGAATTTAAACATCCATATATTTAGGAAAAGGTTCTCAGATGATCATCTCTATGACATGTTCACATGAGAATTGAAGTAGGAGGTCCATCTTGAGGTCCTCAAGCATGAACCCACCTCTTATGATAAATCTATTAATGAGTGTCTAAAGATTTATATCTTTGAGGTGTGTGTAAGCATTTAGATCATACCAAATCAAAAGTTATCCTCCTCGTATGATTATAACTTTAATACAACTAATGATAGTTTTAATGATTCTCCTATGCAGAGTAAGGATAAGAAAGATGGTTGTGACATCAATTTTCTAAGTAAAAGGCTAAATGAAAATAAGGACCTTGAAAAGAGTAAAGGAGAAAAGTGGATAATGTATCCCTATGATGCCACAAAATTATATAACTTTCATGAAATGAAGGGCCATTCTAATAAGGAGGGTGTTGCCTAAAAGTCTAGTGTTAATGCCTCATCAGCCCCTTAGAGATCTCCAATTATGAAACCTAACCATAAGTTGAATGTGTTCAAAGAGCCTCTTCCCAACCATGATAAGGAAAATAAGAATAAGAAGTCAAATTCCAAGGCCCATCACTCTCCTTCTCATTATTTTGTCTCTTTTTTTGTCTTCCTCAATTGACCCAAAAGGGAAGGTTAAGCATGAAAGTAACAAGGTCATTTCTACCATCGATATAGCCTCTAATGGGTATGATTACTTTTTTAACATGTACTAGTGGTGCAGGGCCTATAGCCCCAACTATGGGAATAAGAAAACCCATAGTTAGATCTAACTTTTGGCATAATATCCCTCATTAATCTAGATTATGTAAGAGTTGAATTCCCTTTCTATTGGTATCTCATATGGGACCTTCTGAGGGTCTACTACATGATGACAAGGAGGTTATATTCAACTCTAATATCCCTAATCACCCTCATCCTTATACATTGTCATTTGACCTTATCTTGTTACTAGACACTTTGATTTTTAAAAATAGGGCTAGGTTCCCACTCTACATGAAGATCTTAGTTGATATCTATCATGTCAAGAGATGCATCATTGATGAGGGAGTTAAATTAAACATCATGCCACTATAGATATTCAATGAGCTCAAGATTAGTCATAATAAGCTCTCTGATTCTCACCACAACTATGCAAGTTTCAACAATGATATAATTATGCCTATGGTAAATGTGAAGCTTTGGGTTAATTTCAAACCCAAGATAGTCAAGATCGAGTTTTATGTGTTAGATTTGTATCTATCATACAACATGATTCTTATTCATCCTTGGAATATTGCCATGTAAGCTATCACATTAGCAACATTTTTCATGGTCTAATTTATGTATGAAGGTGAGGTTCACATCTTAGATGTAGACCTAGATATTTGGGCATTACTTTACACTAAGATAAATCCATTTGATGAGGCTCTATCTATTTCATCATGGGGACTTATGGGATTTACCAAGGCTCCTGTCACTAAATTTTGATTTCTAAAGGATGAAATTTTTACCTTGATGAGTATCACTTGGTGTTCACTCCTCTTGTATCCATTGTATTCTCTTTGATGCCTCCTTATTTTAGGATTAAATCTAGCCCTTGACTCTTTAGATACCTCTTTAAAGACATTTTCCTAAATGTATAACCTATCCTTTCATCATGATTATCTCATTATGGGTACTCTCAATGCCTCTCCTAGTGATGCATCTTTAATTGTCTAATTAGATTTCAAGTTATATCCTATTCACATTGTATCACATGACCTAATTAATGAGAAGATAAATTAAAAAAATATCATGCTCACACGTTGTATCCATTATCACCATCTTACTCATTTGGGTTTAGATATCTTATTCACCGATAATGACCCCACCTCTAGAAGTCCCATGTTTTGGGTCATGACTGGTGAACTCTAAGCTATAGATGCTCCATTTCATTCTTCCCATGTTTCCATAAAATTTGGCCTCTATGGAGGCTAAGTAGTGGCTTTACTTGGGGTCAAGCTCTTGGTTAGGGTGATGTGGTGGCCTACGCTCAGGGTCAGGCCCAAGCCTGGGCCTATGGTGCCTTGATAAGCCCAAGAGTTTACTAGAACACCCTCCCTAGGGCCTTATTTTATGGATTGCCTCTCTCATGGCATCCACCATCAGACATTTTAGGTCTTAATGGTTATTTGGATTTTGTACTCCTTAGATTCACCTTGGGATAGGAGCATAGTATTTTACTTCTCTTAGTTGGTGGTATAACTACTTATTTATAGTTAGTCGTCTACTAACTCCCTCTTTCCTTCATTATGGCTCTAATAGGCTATGCGTGTTAGTGGTTGTGGTTATTTGGGACTTACTCTACCTTTTTATAGCTAATATTCATCTATCATAGGCATCCTACCACCCATCATTTCCTCTCACCATGGCTGGTATTGGGGCACTTTCTCTCTCAATTGGCCACTACATAATGGTGATGATTCTACCAATTGAGATGCCCCTCCTACCTTTGGCACTCTAAATCTCATTCATGTTTGTAGACTTTAATTCCAAATTAATATTATAGTGCATGAAAACCTAGTTAAATATAGGTATTCACCTACTATTTCACTTTATATCCCTTATTTTCCTCTTTTTTAGCCTCTCTTGGGCCAATTCAAGCTTTTTTGGGGGCCCTCGAGCTTAGGTAGCTTATTTTCAACCAACCCACAATCTCCCATTATATAAGGATACAATTTTTATAGCCTACTAGTGGGTAAATCCATATATTTTCCCATTTATTTTATGATCTAGGTATGACATCCAAGAAAGTCTAAGGGTTTGCCTAAATGCCTCCCCCAAGCCTCTGTTTGGCCTATTTCTTCACCCAGACTATATGTAGTCCCCTCCTAAATGTTTTAGCTTGATTTTTTGACTAATTAATCCCTAAAATCACTCAAAATACACAAAAATTTTCATATAGCCTTCCTAAACCCTCATAAAACTAAATTTTTTAACCATTGACAGTTAGTTTGCTTACTCAAATGATCTTGCTTGCCTCTCACATGCTCTCTCAGATCCTCATAATCTCTTGTGGGTATTTAGATCCTCTTAGTTCTCCTTTGGTGTTATAAGAGTGAAAATGATTTGAAATTTACTCTATTTCACCCTTTTTACTCTTTCCCCCTCTTTTTAAGCCCTTTTTGGCTCCATTTGGGGGATTCACCCATTATTGCTAGTAGGATTATGAAACCTCCATCTTAGGGGTTTTGTCCCATTCTATATGTAATGGAAACCTTAATTTTCCAATATCGGGACTTCTTAGTCTTGTTTTTAGACCATATTAGTCTCTTAGACCCCTAGGTCCCAAGGCCTTTTAGGACTGTGTACTCCCTTTTGGATATACCTTGGGATAGAAGTAGAGTAGTTTGCTTCTTTTAGTTATTAGTTTCTCTAATCACTTGTAGTCGATCCCTATTGAATATCTAATCCTATTCCACCATGGTGTCTATAGGTGTGCAGGTTCATGTTTGTATTTATTTTTTGACCTAGTCTAGTCTTCTTCACCATGGTGTCTATAGGTGTGTAGTTCATGTTTATATTTATTTTTGGACATACTCTAGTCTTCTTCACCATGGTGTCTATAAGTGTGCAGGTTTGTGGTTGTATTTATTTTTAGACCTGATCTAGTATTCATAGATAGGTCTTCATATTTTATGATCCTCCTATCACCCTTTATAACCTTGTCCCATAGTTGGTGTCTACCATAGACCATCATTACAACTTAGTTTAATCACTTGTCTCCCCTATGTAGATCATTTATCTAGCTCTATGATGAGATATTCCTCCTATGGTGGTGTCTTTCATCCCTAGACCCCATCATGGTGCACCTCTTAGTGGTGATTCAAATTGATGGTGGTAGTCATGGTAACCTAGGACCCACTATTATGGATTGGATTATTGATGACACATGGGGCCATGAATTTTCTACAACTAGATATTTCCTTATAGTGAGATGAATAACATGGCCAAGTATCACATAATTATTGGTGCTTTGGCCGATGCTCATGTGTTAGGTACATGATATTTGTAATTATTCTTTAACTCACTCTTAAATGTGTCTTACCTCATTGAGGTCTAAATTATCCTTAGTTCCAAATTGATCCCCCTCTTTGAGGTAATGAATGATTTTCTCTCTTTCTTTGAGGATGCCCAAATCTCCCACATCCCTCATTTGGAGAATACTAGAGAAGATATTCTAGTGAACATCATTATGGATTTTATGATTTGATATCACTTGTGTCCCTTCTATGCAGGGTCTAGAGCTAGAGCTAGATTTAGATTTAGATTATGATAAGTTTGAACTTGTACCTATAGATCACATCATTTACTATTGATTTCATCATCATACTTATTAGGTAAGTGCAAGTAATGTTTTATGTTTTCTTTTTTCTCTCTCTTTATTATTTTTAGATGGCTTCTAAGTACTACACAACACTCCTTATTCATTCAAACACTGAATGTTTATACCTCAAGGGCATATGTGATAATACTTTCCATGACCCCATTCCTCTCAATGATTATATTTTAGATCATGTGTAGATTACCAACCTTGTCATATGATTTGAGAATATCCATATGCTTGGACACTATCTTAGTCTATTTTGTACCCCTTTGATCCTTCCTTACACCCTTGAAGACCTTCTACTCTTTCCTAGGCTCACCAAATGCACCCTACAGACCAAAAGAATCCCATGGTGGCATAGGCCATAGTTTTGTCCTAAAACACATGGCATAGGCCACATGTTTTGGCCAAAAACCCATGGTTTAGGCCACGGCTTGGGTAGAGAGTTATTTTGACATGTTTTTGTGTTTTGTGTTTTACCTGAATGGTCATAAATGACTCTTTTTATATGATTCTAATTCATCCATCTTCCCCATTCATATTGATCATTTTTATCTCTCCCCTTATTTAATCTCTATTACTACTCTTAATTATTCCTACTCCTTGTTGTTTGGACATTGGTTTGGATATGGCTCTACATTGCAACCTTGTTTTTCTCTATGATTGCCTCATACTAGGATTCATGGTTGGTAGAACACCTTCACATTACTTTGAGATTGATATAAGGGCACTTTTTTATGGAAAGTGTAAACCCATAGTTGTATATTAGTGTGTTTGTTAGGGTTTACTAATTTTATGTTAGTTTAACTCATTTTAAACATGTTTTAGAGTAGATTCCAAAGTTTATACATCCTTCCAATCTTGAAAACATATTTAATCTTGAAAATGTATTTCATTTCATAGGATTGATTTATTTGGAATCACTTTACTACTTGGTAGATGCCTTCTTGTTAAAATATCTTAGTTTACTTGCTTAAAATGACATTCCCTTTGCTAAGTTAGGTATCACATGCTAGAGTTACTTTTATTTGAACAATATTGAAAACATATTTCCTCTTGAAAATATCTTTTATTTCATAGGATTGATTTATTTTGAATCACTTTACTACTTGTTAGATGATCTCTTGTTCAAATAGCTTAGTTTACTTGCTTAAAATGGCATTCCCTTTGCTAAGTTAGATATCACATGCTAGAGATACTTTTATTTGAACAAATACATTATATTAGGTTCCTAAAAGTGAATAATCTCTAGCTCTCTCTCTCATGATTGAAAAAATAATTTCCTTTCCAAAATCATCTTTCAATTACTAGAGTTTCATGCTTGTAAAATGTGTTTATTACTTGGTAGTCTTATTTTGTTTAATTAGTTTACTTTCTCATTCTTTAAGAATTTAATTTTCCCCCTTAGATACTATATATTTATGGTTATACCTATTATAGATATTTATTTACTTTTTTCACTTAATTGTGCTAGCCTTAACCTGGATTACAAGCCTATTTATAGCTTGGTGTAAGCCAAAAAACTAGATAGCCTCTATAGATCTCTATTTTCCCATAGAGACCTTAATCCTAGTAGGTGTTTTATTAGTAACATGTATACCCCTTTATCGAAACCTCATGGATATATTTGGATTCTATGAGATAAAATGATAAAATACCATCCAATGGGTGTTCATAATTAGGTAGAAGATGCACATTATATGTCATTTTCACTATTGAATCCTTCTTTGAATGATCTTGCAAAAGATTGTTAAATATTTTCTATTTATAGTGATCATTATGTTGTGACCTTGATTCCTTTTGAGGATCATCAAATGTAATATTTTTATCATCGATGAGTCCATATATATTATGTTTCAAGGTAAAAAATATGTTTGTAGAATGCCCAGAGCCTTAGTAATAGTCATAATAAGAATTCACATCATATCCTTTGGGTATAGGTCTACACATATCAACCTCTATAGGAGAATGGAGAGATATATGATTACACATTACAAGCCATGAGAGTAATGAAGTGGGGGACTCAAATAAGTGTGAAAAATATCTCCATGGTGTATTAAATAACATAAGTCAATTAGGTTGCTATGAAACTACATTAAACATGGTGTTTATTTCCATTTTAGACTTAGGAGGTTTGACCTTATAACTTGGTTTGATAGTAAACCTAGTATTATATGTAGATGTAGTCAGTGTGTTTGCTACATACTTAGCTTATTCAATGAAATAAAAATAATTTAATGATACTGAACAATGTGGCATAAATATTCAAAAGATTTGAACTTTTTAAATACAATGTAATCATGTAAAGGAGCAAGAAAACTTTGTTTGAAATATCTTGAAGCTCCTTTATTGCCATAATATTGGTCATTTTATCCAACATTGTCTTTTACCTCAAGAGACACACATTAATAGGTTCAATGGTTCCTTGTTTGATCTTTATAATTTAGGCACAAGAAACCTTTTTGGCAATGTTAATAAAGAAGTGTGCCAAAAAATATCTGTAAGAGATTTGAACACTTTTAATGATTGAAGAGGTTAATCATAGAACCAAATCAAAGCATAATCCTTAAGGCTATTTAGAAATAATTTGGTCAAAAGTTTATCATTGGAGGAATAATCAAGGCATGCCAAAAACAAGGATCGAAGCAGTTATTCAAGATCACCCCTGTCATCATAAAATATGAAATTAGGTACAACAAAACTAGTTTGTAAGTGGTGTAAATATATCTCAAGTGAAATAGGATTATGTAATACATCTTGTGAATCAATAACATGAGGATAATTTAAAGCCTTTTGTTCATTATTTTTAACCTTATCCTCCAAGGTCTTTATAACTTGAATAAGAGTTTGCACTATAGAACCTGTTGGCCAATTTTGGCCAACATACAAAGATTCTACTTAAATGGATGAGATGAATATATTTATAGATGGAATGAGTGGTCTAAAGACCACATATTTCTTGCAAAGCTTTTTGAATAATTTAAGCAAGCTTAAAGTGAAATTTGGTAATCATTGAGAAGTAGGCTTGGAAATAGGTCTAAGATTATAAAGTGAAGAAGACAAATAGGTTTTCATGGTGTTTTAATAATTCAAGGGAATTAATCAAGATGAAAAATTTCTTAGAAGTTCATTGGATCCTTTTAAAGATATATTTGTTCCTTGCACAAGTCTAGAAGAACCAGACCATCACAAACCCATCATGTAGAAATAAACAAGCCATCTTGATTATGAATTTAATAAGTTCACTTGGGAGGTTTACCAAATCCAAAGGAATGCATAGACATGAATATTTTGGTCCCATAAACATCCTCTACAAATTTTTTATCGTGATGATCTTTCTATCTCAAGATATAAGCTCCCAAAGTTGAACTTGTAGAGTGGAACGTGTGTGGGGATGTCAAGTTAAAGTTATGGTAAATAGCCATTTAACATTAAAATATTCTTGAAGATCCAATGTTAAACATTAAATGATGCATCGAATATCCAATGACATGTGTTTTATCATGCATCAAATATCAAATGATGCACATTTTATCATGCATCAAAGATCCAATGGTACACAATGACTGACAAGATCAGTGGGCCCAAATAGATCAATAGTGCATGATCAATCATACAAAGAAGATCAATAATGAGTGATGGGTGAAAATGTTAGTGAATCTCAAATACAAATTCATGGGTGACAATTTTCTCAACCATGTTAAACTAGAAGAAGATCTATGATGTGTGATCATTCATATAGAAGATAATCAAGAGTGAGTAAGAGGTCAAAGAGTCAGCATATCCTAGGGACAAATGCATAGTTGCCAAGTGTCATGACCATGGTAACTACTAGGTAAATAAATGATGCATGTGATAATATCATATCAAGATCAATGGTCAATGTTAAGAGTCAAAACTAGGAAACCTCAAATGGAGAATGAATTTGACTTAGGTCAAACCAAGAGTAGTGTTTTAAAGGGTTGTGTTTCCATTAGAGCTAAGTTTGAATATGGTCCCAAGATGAAATAAAACAAATAGTTCAAGATCAATGATAGCTATTGAAGTTTTGTAGATGTGGAATAGGTCTTTTTGGGTCTAATAGAGATTGAAGGTAAGCTATTAGGCTGTTTGAGTAATATAAATACACCTAGGTGGATATTATAGCTATATGAAAACCAATAAATAATATTGGTCTTCAAATCTATAGTAAGACCTATGATCAAATTTTTAAAGTAGGGGTAGATATGTGATTATGGAGAAATGTCTCATCTATCAACATAATCATAGCTATGACAAACATATACCTATGGCTTCCCAAAGCACACATGGCATGGCTCTATCTAGATTCAAGGTATGAAGTATTTTTCCTTACAAGTGAAAGTAAGTGGAAGGTGGTATGGAAGATCAAAGCAAAGAGATTTAGTGATTAGAGAAATAGTGGAGAATTCATTTATTCTCAAAGCCTTTTACTCCTAATTACATGAAATATGGTTTAAAAATCAAGAAGGATAGTAGCTCAATTAATGATCTTAGATGGCATTTTCCCCCTATCTCCCCTTTCTCCTATATATCTTATTCTTTTCCATTTTGTAGTCTCTCTTAGTTTTAGAAGAAAAGACTCTCTCTCACTTTTGATAAGATTTTATCTCTCAATTCTATAAAAGTAGAGACTCTCATTTGATAAGGCTAGACCCTATCAAAATTTGTATGAAAGACCTATTAAATAAATAAAGACTTTCTTTACCTATATCTCCCCTCTAAATTATGTGTATCAAATCTTGTACATGATGGCATTGTGAAGGAGAATCTTCCATACCCATTGTCATTCTTTCTTGCTCATTTATAAGTGTCTTTAAGTTAGTTATAGGTCTAAGTTAGTGTTATTTATATCATTGATGTAAGATCTTAGTGAGTCTTAGAACTCCTCTTTTCCTTTATTCATTTCTTCCTAAACCTAGCTTATGAAACACATATGCAAATAGCTAGTTTTGTGAGATTGTGTGAGTTAGCATTATCTTACGCTTCCTCAGTGTTTACTTCATGATTATGTGAGTTCTCATTTAAATTTGGTGCATTACCTAGTCAAATTTATTAGGATCCCTTTTCCCCTTTCTAACCCTTTTCTTAGTGAAAACATTAGTATAGGTGTTCCATTAAGAGAAATTTGGCCTTCTTCAGAGGTCCAACCCCACCATAGGTGACCCAAAACTTGGGGTTGTTCCCATAGTGTAGCTCAATTGGAGAGAGACTAAAACAACCCTAAACAAGGGTGAAAATTGATGCTATAATGGTTTATGGCATATTCAATGGGACATAGTTCAAAGAAGATTGGTCAAAGTTTGATGTTGGTTCAATCAATTTACATCAGTTATAGTTTCCAAACAACAACATCTAGCGACACTAAAAGAATATTCAACATATTGATAGCATAACAATGACTACATCTCATGTCAAAGGTGACTACAAGGTAAGCTTTTAGATGTATTCCCTTTGAATTTGTTGAATTAAATTTAAAAAGGTTAAGATTTGCTAATACACACCCATATAAATTCAAATTTATTCCTAATTCAATTCTCATGCCTACCTCTACAATAAGATATTTGTTGAACCCTTTCATTGCCATGATAGCCTCTAGAGATTTTCCTTTTGGAGATTTTAATGGGCAATGTCCTATGGACCTCCCTCAATATGATCCTATTCTAGTAGTAGATTTTAAAAGTGTCCCTTATTTTACTAGAGACCAAACTATAACCCCTTTTGAACACCTCATAGATATATCATACTTTTGAAACATTCATGATATCAATGAGGAAAATGTGATAGTTAGGTTATTAGCCATCTCTTTCAAAGGTAAAGCCCTAGATTGGTATAGAAGCCTTGCTGTTAATTATATTACATCATGGGACCAATTAGGAGATGTATTGTGTAAAATATTTGAATATAAAAGTGACCATTTGTCACTTTTAGAGTAGTTAACCATAATGAAAAGGGCCCCTCATAAAGTCATGTAAGACTTAATAAAAGGTTCTAAAAGACTTGGGATAGAATTTTAGTCTCTCTTAGGCCTACCCATAATTTTTCCTTTATTTAATATTTAAAGGCCCTAAATAATGAAATTTTAGTAATGATATAGTCCATGGGAGGAAACAAATTGCCAAATGTATATGAGGTGGCAATCAGAGTAGAAAATTATTTGGTACAGGCTGGTAAGTTACACCTAGACCACTAATGCCTCTATTCCCTGAGATTAGACCAACCCCTATTTTTATTCCTCCCCTTGTTATTATTCCTCATATGCCTATAATTATTTTTATACCCTCACCTAAGACAGAAAAGGCTTCCACTAACCAATCTAGTGATTCCTAAGAACATAAATTTTTTTAAGAGCTTAAGAGCATGTTCCAATCCTTGGGAAATGAACTAGTGAATGTTAAGAGGTAGCAAGCTTTCAATAGGACTTATCAAACCTCATATCAACCTCAAAATAAATATTATCAAGTGAGTATTCCACCCTATAAAGGATATTTCCAAGGCTAAGTCCAAGTTTAAAACTAAGGACAAGGGTAGCCTAACTATGCTAGGCAAAACAACTATAATCCAAATGTTGGCAAGCACTTCCAACACTTTGGTCCCCATAAAAAAAATGTTGCTCAAAAAGCTAAGGGTACCATGCCTTAGAATAAATATTAATGGGAAATCCATTATCCCAAATACTAACTTCAACCAAGCTTTCAATGATCAATGACAATAAGATACCAATTATGGGTACAATCAAGCTCTTATGGCTTAGAACACAAAGGTACCCAAGATGACAAAACTAGACGAGCCTAAACAAGGTCAAATACTTGATCAATGAACAAGATATTTGGGTGATAAAATGGTGAATTATGAGTAATAAGAGTGTTATGCACTCAATTAGTAGGCTAATTCTATCCAAACATACATTCTAGTTATAGTAAGTATCAGGTTTAAAACAAGGAACATGGATGGTAATCAGGAAGCATTCAAGGAGCCTCTTACCATTACTACTTAAATATCAAATCCAAATGGACCTATTTATATTTCAAAGGTTATAATAACTCTAAGGAATCAAAATTAGGGAAATGTCCTTGTCCCTCAAAAATCACAAACTCAAGGTGTAGTTGTGGCTCCCAAAACACAACCAAAAGTTGGTGGTTCACCCATTAACATTGTGGAACAAATGAAAAGGTCTAATGTGAGTATTCCAATGTGGGGAATGCTATACATTCTTGGATATATGGACATACTTTAGGAAGGATTATCAAAGATTAATATTCTTGAGATGGAACTAAGCAAAGATAATGTGGTTCTCATTAATGCATCTAAAAGACCTAGTGAGGAGAAATCAAGTAAGATGGTAAAACCTCCTACCTTATATAGTTTAGTGATCATTGGTAATTATTTAGTGAATAATTTTTTGGTAGATATTGGGGATAACATCTTAGTAAATCCAAAGTCTATAGCTGATCAACTTAGTCTAAAATATGAGCCTTAGTCTAAAGGAGTTCTACAACTTGATGGTTCTTCCACCAAACCATCTGGTATCATTAGAGACCTCAATTTGACCCTACATTATTGTCATAGTGTCTTAATAGTTCAATATGTGTTAATCATAGATGTACCTTATCTTTTTTCCCTATGCCTATATAGGGAATTCACTATGAAGATTAGAGGTTATCTTATAGTAGATTGGTCATACATGGAATTCAAAACAATATATGGAACCAAGGTATCTATTAAGGCTAATACCATTACATAATTACACATAAATCATTATGGGATAGATAACATAAACCTCAATTTCACCATTATTTATGAGGATGAACATATGGTTGGTCAATAATCAAACACTCACCTTGAGAAGATACTAGACATGTTCTTAGATGAAATATGAAATGAAAATCATTTGGTTGATCCCTTGGAAGGAGTTGAAGAGAGGGACATGGGTGTCTACTACTTACATGAAGATAATTAGTCCATTCCATCCCTCATTGGACATTATGAATATCCTTGTGGCTTATGGAAATTATTCTTTTATGGTTCAAGGAGAAAACATGGAGTAGGTGTAAGTATAATGCTATTATCCCCCTCTAATGTTAATTATTTATCTTTTTATAGGTTCTAATTTAGTTTATCTTATAATGAATTAGAATATGAGGATCTTATCCATAGCATTCAATGGGATAGTAAGAGAGGGATCAAACAATTACAAGTTTATGGGGAAAGTGAGTTGATTGTGCATTAGGTTAGAGGATAGAATATCACAAAGAATCCTTTGATGAAGTCTTACAAACATAGAGTGTGGGACCTGAGGATTTTAAGGCTTTTAACATCTAATCAATGCCAAGGAACAAAAATAGACATGATAATAGGTTATTATCTGTGGGAGTTTAATTTGATATCCCAAACGAGTTAAAAAAGACTAAGGTGTAGCCACATGTCAAAGTGGTGGTAAGATCATTAGTGTTAGACAATGAAGCTCATAAGCAGTTCTTTGAGAATCACAAACAAATTGCCTATTTATTGTAGTAAAATTAGAGTTCTCCTCCATAAACCAATATATATTTCAACATTATTATGAGGATCAAATTGTTCAGTTGAAATCCAACAAGCTTTATAAAGGGTTGGTCACCCTTGAATGTCTTTTATATGAGGGAGATCATATGAATAAAGATAAAGTAATGATGTCAACAAGTGAAGAGAACTATGAAAGAGTCCTTATCCTTAAAGACAAGATCTTTAAACTTAGAAAGGTAAGCAATAAGGCTGAAGGGCATGCTTTCATTGAGATTTATATAGAATATGCAAACATCTTTGCTTAGGAATATAGTGACCTAAGAGGCATTGATCCCAAACTGGCCCAACACACTATAAAACTAGAGGTTAATTCCAAGTCTGTTAGGAAAAAAAAATGCCTATAAAGCCCAAAATAGAAGAGGTTATGAGGAAATAATTTACCAAGTTAATTAAATCTAAGATCATCTTTCCCATTAAGCACTCCTCATGGGTAGCCAATTTGATACCTGTGAGGAAGAAGAGTAAGGGAAATCAGATTATGTGTTGACTTCAAGGATTTAAATAGGGTTTCTTTTAAATATCCCTACCTCTTACCATCTATGGAGAAACTCCTTTAGATAGTTACTAGTTTAGCATGTTTTCCCCATTTGGATGGGTATTCAGGTTACAACTAGGTGCTTGTAAGAGAGGAAGATTAGTATAAGACTACCTTCACCATAAGTGGTGCACATATGCCTACTAGAAGAATCATTTTGGGTTGTATAATTTAGGATAAACTTTCCAAAAATCCATGGACATGGATTTATAAGGGTTGTTGAATCAGATGGTACTAGTCTACTTAAATGACATCATAGTTTTCTCCAAGAAGGCTAGTGAAAACTTAGATCATCTAAGGTTGATCTTTGTAAGATGTAGAGAGTATGGGATCTCTTTAAATCCAAATAAATGTGTTTTTTTAATTCATTAATGAAATATTTTAGTCACATTATTTCAAAGGAGGGATTATCCATTGAACCTGATATAATAAGTGTTATCTTAGCACTATCTCTACCCAAGCACAAGAAAGGAATCTAGAGATTCCTTAGGAAGATAAAATTTGTTAGAAGGTTTATAATTGAATCTAAAAACTTGGTCAAGCCCATCATTATCATGCTAAAGAATATCCAAGTGTTTTCTTGGTCAAATTAAGGTAAAGCAACATTTGAGGCCATCAAGCAATCCATTGCCCAAGCACCCTCATTCATGAATCCTTATTTCTCAAAGGATTTGATATTCTACACCTTTTCCAATGTTGACAACATATCAACTATGTTGATGTAGAAAAATCATAAAGGACTTGAAAAAACAATTGCCTTCTTTAGTCAAGGGCTAGAAGGATATGAAGTGAGGTAACATTTTATAGAAAAGCAAGTTCTTGTAGCTTTAAAGATATTTAAAAAGTTTAGACCAATTCTTTCAAAAAATAAGGTCCATCTTATGGTGTCTCATCTTGGAGTGAAGGACTTTATCCTCAACAAGGATTTTAATGAGTAAAGATCAAGCTAGATTACCAAGGTCATGGAGTATGATGTGGAAATCAAAGTCACAAAGATGATAAGAAGCAAAGGCTTGTGTGAGTATATGGTAGATGATATCTAAGAAGATAAATAATTTATTTTGGTTATAGAGGGTAACTCATAGATAGATGCATCTCCAACTCAAAATAGTTGGCTCCAAGATATGACACATTTCTTAGTAATAGGTGAATGTCCCCAAGGTTTGGACAAAGAAGAAGTAAGTTATTTCAAACTTTAGTCTATACCTTATGCATTGTTTAATGGGGGTTTATTTAGAAAATATATCAATGGAGTATTGCTTAGGTGCATAGATTATAATCAAGTAATAAATATTTTGGAATAATTCCATGATGGACCTATATGAGGTCATTTTGCTTTAAAAAAACAATAATAAAAATAATGAGGGTTGGTTATTATAGGCTTATAATTTTCAAGGATACCTATGCATGGATCAAGAAATGTTATAAATGTGTTCTATTTTTAGGCAAATAAAGATTACTAACTCTTCTTCTCAACCTAATTTATGTGGAACAACCCTTCATGCAATTGGGGTTGGACTTCATAGGATGATAAATCCACCTTCAAGTACAGGGCATAAATGGGTGATCAATGAAATTAACTACTTTACTAGGTGGGTGGAAGCAATTGCCTTGAAAAAATACAATTAGACTATAATATTGGATTTTTATGACAACATAGTAACTAGGTTTGGTGTCCCAATAACTATAGTTTCAGATAATGCATTAGCATTTATCATAATGAAGACAAGTGAATGGGAATTAAAGATTGGCATATACCTTAGTACATATTGTAATTACTACCCCTAAGGTAATGGATTTAAAAAGTCCAAAAAAAGAAATTGATAAGGATTATCAAGAGGACCATGAATAAAATCAAAGATTATGGCATATAAAGCTAAGGACAACATTATGGGCTGAAAGAGTGACTCCTAAAATTACCATTGGCAATTCTCCATATTCCTTATATAGGGAAGGGAAGCCAAATTTCCCATTTCTCTTGAACTAACTACCTTGGAGTTATCCCATTATCTTGAGTTTATGGAGAGTGAGCCTATAAGAATGAGGATGATAAAGATCATAGATCTTGAAGAATCTAGGGAACTTGTAATGAAGACATTAGAGTCACATTAAGCTCAAGTCAAGAAAGCCTTTGATAAGAGAGATACAATAAGGGACTTTAAGGAAGGGGACCTAGTACTCAAATGGGACTCAAATAAGGCCAAGTTAGGCAACCACACCAAGTTTGATATCTTTTGGAGTGGTCCTTATTTGATCCATAGATGTAAACAACATATTGCTTTTCAGCTTGCCCAATTGGATGGAGAGGTATTACCCATACTAGTAAATGAAATTCATTCAAATAATTGTTATTAAATTTTTTTGTAGCTATTATATGATATTGTAACATATTTGAGTAGATTTCTATGATTTCCTCTAAGTTCCTTGTGCATATTTCCTTTCAGTTGTGTGTTTCCCTTTCAATGAGTACCTATGGCATAGTTGTTTGTTTTGATTTTTCGTTACCTTTTGCTTCAAAACGAGGTTTAATAAAGGGTCAACATTCTATCAATATCATAATAGTTTTATTTGGGAATAAATCTTGAGAACCCATGCCCAATGGATCATTTCAAGGCTACTAGTCTCTTGCATAGTAGGGATGCAACCCCAAGATGTTACTAGAAATATTGGAAAATTCTAGCCCACATACAAAGCGTATACTTGAATGGATGAGTTAAACATAGTTATAGTTGGAATGAGTGGTCCAAAGACCACATATTGCTTGCAAAGCTTTTGGAACACTTTAAGAAATCTTAAAGTGCAATTTGTTAATCCTTGAGAAGTAGGCTTGGAAACATGTCTAGGATTACAAAGTGAAGAAGACCAATAATTTTTCATGGAATTCCAAAAATTTAGGGGCATGAATCAGGTTGAATTTTTTTTTTATAAGTCCATTGGATCCCTCTAAAGAGGATAGTTCCTTGCACAAGTCGAGAAGAACCAAACCATCACAACCACATCATGCAAAAATAAATGGGTCATCTTGATTGTGCATTTTATAAGCAAAATTGGGAGGTTGAAAAAATATAAAGGAATGTATATACATGATTATTTTAGTCCCATAAACATCCTCTTCAAATTTTTTATCTTGATGAGCTTACTATCTCAAGATATAAGCTTCTAAAGTTAAACTTGTAGATTGGGACATACGTGAGAATGTCAAGTTAAAGCTATGACAAATAGGATTTTTAAAATAAAATGTTCCTAAAGATCTAATGGTGTAAATTAAATCATGCATAACATATATAATGGTACACATTCGATCATACATTAAATATCTAATGGTGCACATTTGATCATGCATCAAAGATCCAATGGTGTACGATGACTAACAAGATTAGTGGGCCCAAATAGATCAATGGCGTGAAATAAATCATATAAAGTAGATAAAAGGAAAGTGATGGGTCAAAAGGTCAAGAAATATTTAAGATAAACTCATGGGTGACAAGTGTCTCAACCATGTTAAACTGGCATAAGATATATGGTGTATGATCACTTATATAGAAAAGAATTAATGATGAGTAAGAGGTCAAAGAATCAACATATCCTAGGGATAAATACATAGTTTCCAAGTGTCATGACCATATTAATTATTGGGTAAATTAATGGTGCACATGAGAACCTTAGATCAAGATCAATGATCAATGTTAAGAGTCAAAGCTAGGAGAATTCAAATGGAGAATGAATTCTACTTAGGTTAAACTAAAAGCACTAGTTCAAAGGGTTGTGTCACCATTATAGCCAAGTTAGAATACGATCCCATGATGAACTAGAGTAAATAGTTAAATATAAAGCATTAACATTAAAGCTTTACAGAGGTGGAATAGGTCTTTTTGGGTCTAATAGAGATTGAAGGTAAGTTACTAGGCTGTTTGAGACATATAAATACACCTAGGTGGATATTGTAGCTATATGAAAAGTAATAAATAATATTAGTTTTCAAATCTATAGTAAGACCTATGCTTATATTTTTAAAGTAGGGGTAGATATGTGATTATGGATAAATGTCTCATCTATCAACATAGTCATAGTTCTAATAAACAAGTACCTATGGCCAACTAAAGAAAACATGGCAAGGCTCTATTCGGATTCAAGGTATGAAGACTTTGCCCTTACAAGTGAAAGAAAGTGGAAGGTGACATGGAAGATCAAAGCAAAGAGATTTAGTGATTAGATAAATATTGGATCATTCATTTATTCACAAATCCTTTTAGTCCATATTAGATCAAAGATGGTTCAAAAATCAAGAAGAATAGTAGCTTAATTAATGATCTCAGATGGTGTGCTCCCCCTCTCCCCCTCTCTCTTATATCTCTTATTATTTTCCATTTTGTAATCTCTCTCACTTTTGATAAGATTTTATTTCTCAATTATAGAAGAGCAGAGACTCTCATTTGATAAGGCTAGACCCTATCAAAATTTGTATGAAAGACCTCTTAAAGTAATAAAGAATTTCTTTACCTATATATCCACTCTAAATTGTGTGTATCAAATCTTGTGCATGATGGCATTGTGAAGGAGAATATTCCATACTCATTATCCTTCTTTCTTGCTCATTTATAGATGTCTTTAAGTTATTTTTAGGTATACATTAGTTTTATTTCTATCATTGATGCAAGATCTCAATGAGTCTTAGAACCTCTCTTTGCCTTCATTCATCACTTCCTGAACCTAGCTTAGGAAACACTTATACAACTAACTAGTTTTATGAGATTGTGTGAGCTAGCATTTCCTTATGATTCCTCAATGTTTACTTCATGCTTATGTGAGTTCTCATTTAAATTTGATGCATCACCTAGTTAACTTTCTTAGGATCCCTTTTCCCTTTTCTAACCCTTTTCTTAGTGCAAACATTAGTATAGGTTATCCATCAAGAGGAATCTGAACTTATCTGAAGGTCCAACCCCACCATAAGTGACCCATAGCCTAGGTTTATTCCCATAGTGTAGCTCAATTGGAGAAATCCTGAAGAACCCTCTCCAAGGGTGAAAATTGATGCTACAATAAAACCATTTGAATTTAAATTATCATGATGAGTAATCACCAAAGGGGAATTAAACATGGTTTTATTAGTCATAGGCATTAAAACCAATAATTGGGTTGAATTATTAAGGTTTCCCATGTAATATGTGACAATAATAGTTTAGCTCATAGGGAACAAAGGTTTAAAATCATAATCTATGTACCCATTATATGTAGGAATCAATGAAGTATCTAATTTGAGGGATGTTTTAGTTATGACTTTGGTTTTTTTATTTCCAATATAGTTCTAAGTATCTAATCAAAGTCCTTAGGATTTTTAATAATACACTCATGAAATAAAGAAATATATTGCACTTTTTCATGGTCTATTTACTCATGCTCATTATTATCATTAGAATCATGGATTTAATTGTTATAATTTTCTTTTATGACATCCTTGTCAGTATGTTATTCATTCTCTATATTTATATCATCATAATCCATATGATTATGTTCCTCATTAGTTTTAGACATCTTAGGTGGTAGAATATGAAGCTCAATGTGTTCAATAGGCACACCACCTAATCTAGGTATACGCCTAGGTTACATACAAAATAATATAATTAAGAACTAGAAAATCATGGCAATCTAAAATACTAGATAGATGAAAACCCTAGGAATTATAAAAAAATGCATTCACACGAATAGGGTTCACCAAATTTTTAACCATAGTTATGGATAAGGATCCTAAGGGGTTAGGGTTAATAATATAGAAATGAATAAGTATAAAGGTGATAAATAGATCTATAATAGGATAATTAATTAAAAAACTTAGATAAAACATATATTAAATTTATTATGTTGAGATATGTTAAAAATAGAAAGTAAAGCTATGCTAGATATTACAATGATAATGAGAATAAGATACTTGGTTGGTTCTGATGCTAACACAAATCTAGATTTGGAGCAGGATGGAAATAGACTAGATTTAGATTTTGGATCAATCATCAAATTTTATAAATTTGACTTTTGTAGCCTCTAACACTTGCATTGACTTGGGATAGTTAAATTTATGATAATGTCTAACTTAGATGTAGGTGTTCAATAAAAAAATACCAAATGAAATTAGATGTGATCATATGGAATATTTTGGGTTCTATGTCACGTTCACTCTGGTGTGCTCATATTTAGATCATGAGTTATCTTTCCTTATCAAATAATAAAACCTTAGTTATTCATCTTCATAGTGGCTATGGGAAAAATGGGTTAGTGGGATCATAGTGTAAAGATAACCCCAAATAACCTTATGTTAGTGGGTGTTTCCTATATAAAAACCACTCTAAATAGGGTCTTAGATTGATATAGTTATCCCCTAATGTGTTACCTTGTGTGTGCACAAGGGTGCAATATATGGAAATCAAGTACAACAATGATCTAGCTTTTACCTTAGAAAATATAATTCATGGCATCCTCCTTTAGTAATTCAAACTTGTAAATATGTTTTCCCTATGATTGATATGGAAATATGAGATAATATAGAAGCCTTTGCTTATTATAATGATTTTCGATTGTTGACTTGCGAGAAGGAGTGAAATTACTAGGTGAGGAATGAATGAGGATTAATCATGTATCTATACCAATCCCTTTGGAGAATATATCACATAAAATCACTTAGATCGACCATAATTATACATTAAATTTACCAATTTAATGACTTTAGGGCACTAGATACTTACACTTAGTCAGAATACTTGTATCGACATAGGTGTCTGACTAGGATGTAAGTGTTTGGGAAGCACAAAAGGTAGGTATAGGTGTAGAAATTTGTAGATATGGAGGATAAGTAGGTTTATAACATTATGGGAAATATAGAAGACTTAGGTCATCAAAATGACATTGGTCAGACTAAGAGATAAGCAATGAGCACATAGAGATAGCAATGAGACCTTTTAGTAGCAGAAAAGGTCTAGAACTAAGAGGAACAACCAAGGTCTATATTTTCTAAGTATACAAGACTTAGATGTTATATAATTCATAAATAATGTCTAAAATGTATACTATGGGTACTTACCTTCATTTTGGTTATGCATAAAATAATGTTGAGTTTATTTTTATTTAACAAATGACTCAATTGTGTGTATACATTGAACACACTCAATTTATAAACTTTTAGGTGGATGTTTTAGCCATCTATAGGATTATAATTATGGGAACTAGTTCAATGATAAAATATTCTATTAAATGTGGAATTGTATCTTGTTGGACTTAATTATATGTATAATATTGAACTATCTAATTTGAGAATGAATTAAATAGTACCATAAGACTTATATGACACTTACATTAAGATAACAGGTAGTATTCTTTGAATACTACATAGCATAGATGTTGTGATTCGAGGGTTTATTTTCATTACTAGAAAAAATCCATAACATTTAAATGTTTGAAGGAGACTTATTAATTAATGAAATAAATGAGGGATTTATCTTGTGTTCTTAAAGAGTTATTATCATCAAAAGTTACACCCTTGAAGAGGGTGTTCAGGCCTCCTCACTTAAGTGAAATCGTGGAGAAACCTTTAGGCTATGGGTGGCCTAATTAGTGAGGTGAATCTATATATAGATATAACTCTCTTGATGCTATCACCCTTAAAATTTTTGTTATACCTACTAATTTTTTACAAGGGGAAATGGATAGAAAGGATTATAAATAAATAAAAGAGAGGTGATGCACCAAATTTGCCACTCTCCACTTGCCTATATTACACTAAGAAAAGGAATAAGGACTAAAATTTATCACACTAACTCAATAAGTACCTTTAGTCATGAGTGTTTCAACATGGAGGCTATATAAAATGTATTATATATAAGGACTAATCAATAAGTCTAAGAAAGGCACTAATGATTGAAATCCACTTTTAAACTATGTAAAGTTATCCAAACTCACAATGTGACCTATAAGAAGTAAAACCATTTTCAAAGAGGTATAAGAGGAAAAATGAGATAGAGGGAATGAAATAATAATATAATTCATCAAAAATCACACAATTACACTAATTGAAAACATTTGAGAAGGTAATAAAACAACTTTATTTAACTTTCAAAGGCATAGTATAAGTGTTTAGTTGGGCATGGATTCACCATAATCAGCCCAAAGGATCAATTACAAGCATTAAAGGAAACATACATAGGAGAAATTAAGGATAGAGAGAGAGAAGATGCATATGATATGCATATGATAAGTTTCATCTCATGAGGAATAAGTTACAATTAAGAAAATTGTCAAATAAGTCCAATAACATCTTCCTCATAAGTGTCAACTTGACGTGATCTTCTACCTCATCAAAGGTGGTGTATAGTGACCCCATTAGGTGTTTATAGGTGTGAATTGGTCATATAAGTGTTTATAAGGTCATTCAAGGTCATTTTAAGTCATTATAAAGACTTATACTTGCATCAAGCTCTTTTAGGTCTCTTAACAACTCTAAAGTAGCTTCACTTGTTAACGATGATTCATAAATTTAGAGCCCTCTTCCCCTTAAATAATTACAAAAAATTTTAGTACATATGGGTCCATTTATATGACTAATAAATTCATGTCCCATGTAAATCATCCTGTAAGAACCAAGCAAAAAATTGATGTCTCTTAGGTGGTATACCTGAGTGTGAAGGTTAAGAGAGAATTTTAGGTTGAAAAAAGATATTTTGATGTTTTTTTGGGTTCAAAATGAGCTATTTAGGTTTTTTACACATTCTAATAGTTCTATAGGTGGTACTCCATTTGTATCAATCTTCCCCTTTGGTCAAGAATCCTTTAGAATTCCAAGTTAGGGTTTTTTAGGTAGATTTATGTCTTTTACCCTAATGGCCTCTTTCTAATATTTTATCTTTAGTTCACTAAGTATAAAACTTATATGGTTATATGATAGGTTTATCACATCTCTTAAGAGTATTCATCCTTAAAATCCTAACCAAACTTTCATATTTCCTTCAGGTTCTAAGTGCAGGCTTGTAGGTGCACTTTTAGGCCTCTTAACCACTAATGACATTGAAAATGGGTTATAATTAATTGGGTTTTTATTTAGTTAAGATATTATTAAGGATAAATACCTTAATAACACTCAATTTATCTCTACAAACCTTCTTAACACTTTAATTGACACCACATGTGTACCCTTTCTCAAGTTTTCCCATGACAAGCCTATTTGTGATAGCCTGAGTATATTGAATGGTGGGTGTTGAAGTTAGAATCTCTTGAGTTAGTATTGGTTTTATTATTGATACCATAAAATTTAGGCACTTTAATACACATATATTATACCTTTTAAAATCTTTTAACATCCATTCAACACTTTACCATTAGTGTTCTCATAAGGCCTAGACTGCTACTTTGAAATGAAAACCTCTTCAACCTTACACTCAGTAGATGCATAAGATAAATTAGATTAAATGAAAATTCATATAACATTATGGTAATGATAAAATTATCCCATATTAGTTTCTCTAATCTATAATACCTCAACACCATTGTTCTCCTCAACCTCAAAAGCCTAGAATCCTCTTACATCCAAAAATGTAATGTGCTTATGATCTTCTATCAATCAAGGATTTTCACACACT
Organism: Torreya grandis; assembly: GCA_037957365.1. Lineage (NCBI taxonomy): Eukaryota > Viridiplantae > Streptophyta > Pinopsida > Cupressales > Taxaceae > Torreya > Torreya grandis. The sequence continues at coordinate 1,162,532 of JARHVA010001254.1, read as the reverse complement.
CCTAAAAATCATTATGAACCTTATGGATCTTGAATTAATTTATTATAAACTTATGCTTCATTCAAAACTTTCTCATTCTCTACCCATCTCATTGACATAATCCTATAAGTGTTCTTTAATATGTATTGACCATTCTAGCACTTTCATGACCTTCTCATAAAATGTCAGCATTTTATCATTATTTCTATGGGATTACTCAACATTGTGAAAAATTTATAAACCCTCAAATAACTAAAAATTTTCTCTTATTTTATTTTACATCAATCCATAATCAGACATGTAGATGACTATTTTAGGCTTGGAGCATCAGTTTCTCCCACTTCATAACTAATTTTGTTTGCTTAAATGATATAATGCTAGGTGATTGAAGTTAAAACTTCTAATTAAGGCCCTTATAAATGTTATAACATATAACATATATCAAAAACTTCTACTTTCATGTGTGAACCTATAGATTTTTAGAGTACTTATCATTTTATCAATCTTCTCAAGGTAGAGCTTTATCCTTCAAATAACTTGGAAGGGTTAGGATGATTTGACCAAGGTTGATCATTAGCATTATTACTTATATGGTGTGATATTAATAATAAATGTGACATTATTATAATGCATTGAAATATTTTTTAGTGGTGACAGACCTGTATTCATCCATCCATCCAAGAACCATGAAGCTTTGCTAGAGAGAAACAAAACTAGAACATTCATGACCTATTGTCTATCACTTCAAGTGATTGATAGGTGAACTTATTAATTTATAGAAAATTTATTAGAGACTATTGGAGTGAGGAAAACCCAAAACAATAAAAAAAAATCTTGGAGTTCATTGAAACATGCTTGCCACCCACTCAAACTAAAGATTTTTCTTCATCTAAACTTGCACGTGCTAATAATGTTATGTTGTGGAGCCTATTTATAAATTACAATGTATTTCAAATATTTTACTGTAAAAATGTATTATACAATATTAATGAGGAACCATTTTGGGTTTATTTTTCCCATGTTTTTGGTACCCATTGGTTTATAAAATGATTATGTTGATGTATTATGTATAGATAGATATTCAATAGGTAATACATCATGAGAACAAGGGTTTGAGAAGGAATAATAATGTTTGAATTTAGTTGTTAATTCAAGAGGTTTTGTTGAGTGCAACTCTAAAAAATTTAGGGGATCTTCCTACAACAAGTCAAGCTTGCCTCTTCATGATGAGTGCTCTTAAAGCCCTAGGGCCATATGGTTTCCCACCAACATGTTTCCAAGTTTACTAGGATATCATGGGGAAGGATGTCACTAAGGCAACTTATAATTTCTTCAAATATGAAAAACTCTTGAAATATCTCAATCACACTTTTATATCACTTATCCCTAGGAAATTAGATCCTATAGAATTGGGGGACTTCAGGCCCATTAGTTTATGTAATACTGTCTATAAGATTTTTTCTAAGGTTTTGGATTATAGACTTTAGCCAATTCTATATAATCTTATTAGTAATAGCCAAAATGGATTTTTCCTAAGTAGATAAATCTTAGATGCAACTATATTCACTCATGAATACATTCATTCTATGGGGAAAAAGAACTCCCTCGAAATGGTTCTCAAACTTGACATCTCCAAGGCTTATGACAAAGTGGACTAAAACTTCCTCTTTAAAATCCTTGAGAAAATGGGATTCTATGATAAAGTAATGTAGTTCATCAAAACCCATGTCACTATCATAAAGTAATCTATGTTTGTTAACAAGGTCACTAGGGTTTTTTTATTTATTTTTAGGGGCCTTAAGCAAGGTGATCCATTATCCCCTTATCTTTTCATTCTCATGGCTGAGATTCGTAATAGAAGTTCTATGAAATTATTGGAGTCCCAAGAAATCAAAGGTGTAAAACCTAATTCAACAATAGATCGAACCACCATTCAACAATTTGTTGATGACACTATACTTTTTGGAGTTGTTTCGATGGTGGAAGCCAAGATATGGATGAAGGTTTAGAAGGATTATGAGGAGGCCTCTAGATAATGTATCAATTATGAAAAGAGTGTGGTCTATTTTTTTAACACCCCTTTAGACTTTCAACAAAAAATCATGAGGATTCTTGACTATTCTTGTGGTGAACTCCCAAGTATTTACCTTGACATGCCCCTTATTGTTAAAGATATCCCCCCCCTACATATTAGAATTCAATCCTTGAAATAATTCAAAAAAATTTGGCTAGGTGGAAAGGAAAGATTTTGAGTCAAGGGGGAAATTTTCAAATCTTGAAGGACTCCCTTTAGGGAATTCTTATTTACGTCCTCTCTCTCTTTAAAATACCCAAATATGTTATAGAGGAATTCAAAAAAATTGAAAGGAACTTATGAATGGGAGTGGAAGAGAGAAAAAGAATAACACTTGTCAGTTAGGATAAAGTTTGTAGTTCTAAGTTATAAGGAGGTCTAGGAATTAGAAAAATACACATGAAAAACAAATCCCTTATAGCTAAAATGGGTTAGAATTTCATGAGTAATAGCAAGGATTGAGGTATCATAATGAAAGCTAAGTACTTACTGAATAATAATCCCGATGCTTTCCTTCATATAAATGGTATCCCTAGAGGATCTATGATATATTAAAATGTTATTAAAAGTAAAAATATTCTATAGAAGGGAATAAAATATAAATTTGGGGATGGTAAAAATATAAAATTTTGGGAGGATAGCTAGCTAAAGGACACCCCTTTATGTGAAATATAAAATTTCCATAGACTTGTTGATAGAGCCATTACTCACTTTGGGAGATTAACAATGGATTATATTATGTTTGGTAATGGAGACTAGAAGTAGTTATCTGGCTGTTGTTTAAACCAAAATGATCTTATTTCAATTTTTGAGGAGGTTTAGATCCTTCTCAGAGAATGTAGAATACCTATATTCCCCACAAAGGATAAATTGTTGTGGGCTCAAGATATAATGGGTGTTTTTACGATCAAGATGACTTATAACCTACTCCATTCAAATGAGGATACTGACTTTTAGAGAAGGGTATGGAACCATAATCTCATTCCTAAAATTAATCACTTTTGGTGGATGGATACCCATAATAAGATCCTTTGGATAATCTCTGATCTAGAGGCTTTCAAATCCCCAACCATTATACACTATGTAAGAAAGAGTAGGAATTGGTCTCCCACCTCTTATTGTATTGTGAATACTCTTGGGAAGTTTGGAGTATATCCTTTTAGAAACTTGAAGTCTCATGGAGCTTGAATCAAAATATCTCTATTATCATTAGAGGGTGGGTACCCCCTCTCATCCACCCTTTTTGCAAATAGATATGTACATAGATTCCCCCCATCTTGACCTAGGAAATATAGAAGGAATGAAATAATAGAATATTTAGAGATAATGCTAAGGACCCCAAGGAGATATTAAAAAAGTTTTCTAAATTGATGCAGGAAAAAAACTCTTGCATCACCCTAAAAGCTACTAAATTCCCCCTAACAAAAAGGAATAAATTATCATTAACAAATGGTGTATCCAAGTCCATATCTATAGAACTGATAGGATTTATTGAGATTATACTAAATGGGATCCCCCCTCCATTGGTTGGGTAAAGATTAATTTTGATGGGGTTGCCAAAGGCAACCCAAGTCTAGAAAGTGGGGGGGGGGAGTGATGAGATTAGATAAGGGAGAGCTTGTTGTGGCCTATGTTGGTGGGTTGGGAGAAAACTCCAATAACAGTGCAAAAGCCTAAGCCCTCCTTTGGGGTATCAAGGTGGATATTTCCATTAGAATGAAAAAATTATTAATAGAGGGAGAATCCAAACTTATAATTGATGTAGTTAGAGATAAAGATAGAGTGGGATAGAGATTGGAGGACATCATTCAAGACATAGCACATCTCCTTCTTGGTTCTAAAGAGTTTGAAGTCAAGCACATCTATAGAGAGGAAATCAGGTGGTCAATGCAATGACGAACTTGGGTATAAATATCTTCCCTCTAAGGTGTTGGAGGAATATAAATAGTTTTCCCACTAATGTTAGAGATCTCCTCCTTTTGGAGGCACAACCTTTCTCATTATAAAGGCCTACATTAACTATTATAGATTAGAGTATATCTTAATTTATATTCTTTTTGGTATCCCTATGTTAGACACTAGTCACATTAAGGGTAGGAAGGGTGAAGTAATTAAAGTTGGGAAGATGATATATGAGCTCACTTTAAGATATGAGTATTTATACCTCAGCAAAAATCAATATTGCATGAGGCAGATTAATTTCTCGAAGGCATTATCTCACATGGGAAATCCTCACAAGCTTCCCAACATGTGTAATCATTTCTTGATTATCTTGTATGATACAAAGGAAGGGTTTTAGGATTTAAGTGGTCTTAAGGGATGGTTATCTAATGATAGCCATACCATTGCTTATATATTATTCAACATAAAACTATTTAATCTTTGGTGGTTGATTTTGGTCTTGACCAAGTCTATCAGCAATTATGAGAAGCTTTTAGTCATGGGAGGTGATAAGGTCAGAATAAATCCATTATTTTATGATGAGACAAAATTAGATTCCATGATTTGGAGCATCTATTATGAAGGAGGTATTTCACCTTTCTTAGAATGTATCAATGGTTATGATGAGAATCTCTCAGCTCAGTTTGCCTTAAGCTAGGATGGGGACTGTAAAGTTCAAGTTGGTGGTATTAAATTTGAAATTAGTGAAGAATCCATTTTAAAGGCCATGGGTCTATGTTGTGAGGATAGAATATTGAATAAACTCACCAAATTCCAAGACTTAAAGGGGATGAAAAAATAATCTATTATGAAGGAATGTAATAATAAAATATTTAGAGATAATGCTAAGGACCTCAAGGAGATATTCAAAAAGTTTTCTAAATTGATGTAGGAAAAAATATCTTGCATCACTCTGAAAGCTATTGAATTCCCCCTAATAAAAAGGAATAAAGTATCATTAACAAATGGTGTATCCCAGTCCATATCTATAGAACTGATAATTCTAAAAGGATTGCTTGAGATTCTACAAAATGGGCTTCCCCCTCCATTGATTGGGTGAATCTTAATTTTGATGGGGTTTCCAAAGGCAACGTAGGTCTGGAAAGTGGGTGGGGACTATTGAGATTGGATAAGGGAGAGCTTTTTATGGCCTATGATGGTGGGTTGGGAGAAAACTCCAATAATGGTGCAAAAGCCTAGGCCCACCTTTGGGGCATCAAGGTGGCTATTTCCATTAGAATAAAAAAATTATTAATAGAGGGAGACTCCAAACTTATCATTTCTGAAGTTAGAGATAAAGATAGAGTGGGATGGAAATTGGAGGACATCATTAAAGACATAAAACATCACCTTCTTAGTTTTGAAGACTTTGAAGTCAAGTACATCTATAAAGCGGGAAACTAGGTGGTGGATGTAATAGCCAACTTAGGTATAAATCTCTTCCCTATAAGGTGTTGGAGGAATATAAATAATTCAACCACTAATGTTATTTATCTCCTCCTTTTGGTGGCACAACCTTTCTCATCATAAAGGCCTACATTAACTATTATAGATTAGACTATATTTTAATTTATATTCTTTTTGGTATACCTATGTTGGACACTGGTCACATTAAGGGTAGGAAGGGTGAAGTAATTAAAGTTTGGAAGATGATGTATGAGCTCACTTTAAGATATGAGTATTTCCACCTTAGTAAAAATTAATATCACATGAGGCAGATTCATTTCTTGAAGGCATTATCTCACATGGGAAATCCTCTCAAGCTTCCCAACATGTGTAATCATTTCTTGATTATATTTTATGATTTGAAGGAAGGGGTTTGGGATTTGAGTGATCTTAAGGAATGGTTATCTAATGATAGCCATACCATTGCTTCTATATTATTCAACATACAACTATTTAATCTTTGGTGGCTGATTTTGGTCTTGACCAAATCTATCAGTAATTCTGAGAAGCTTTTAGTCATGGGAAGTGATAAGGTTAAAATAAAGCCTTTATCCTATGATGAGACCAAAGTAGATGAAATTATTTGGAATATCTATTATGGAGGCATTTCACCTTTTTTATAATGTCTTAATGGTTATGATGAGAATCTCTCAGCTTAGTGTGTCTTGAGCTGGGATGGGGACCACAAAGTTCAAGTTGGTGGTATTTAATTTGAAATAAGTGAAGAATCTATTATGAAGGCCATGGGTCTACATTGTGAAGGTATAATATTGAATAAACTCACCAAAGTCGAAGACCCAAAGGGGATGAAAAGATTATTCAAAGAAGGTGAGTCTCTAGTAAAATTGTAAGGAGGTTTTGATAGGGAAAGTTTGGTAAATCCTTAGGATAAGGTTTGTCTTACCATCATGAAATATTCACCCTTGAAGGTAATTTTAAGTGTTTTTATCATTACCATTTTTCTCTTCTAAATCACTTTCATCATAAAGTGCTAGTCAACTTTCCTTTCTTCTTTTTATCATCCCTAGAGACCTCTGTCAAAGCTATTAAAAATGCTATTAGTAGTAGCCCAACTTCTTCTACCATTCTACTCCACTAAAGTCTCATTTTCAATATTTATCACTTTCACCTTATGTATATCTAAACCTTTAAATGCTCTTGTGACTGAAAAAACCCATGAAAGTGACTCGAATAACCATATCCCCCTAAGAGTCAAATTTGGTTCTCTAGGACCTCATGGTTCCCTTCCAAAGTCTAAAGACATTGTCTCCCCTTCCCTAAACTCCCCATAAAGGAATATTACTTTTTCCCTCTCCTATTGGGTTCTATTTATTTGTCTCTTAAAATTGTATAATCCAAATCCTTTGATCTTTCTTAATCTATGATTGTGGAAGGGATGTGTGAGCTAAAGACCAACCCTTCTATCTCTAGCAAGAAGAAGAGGAAAATTCTTCCTCAAGATGTTTCTACAAATTAAAATTTAGGCAAGAAAAAGATTAAAAAAGTGGTAGGTGAAGATCAACTAAATCTAGCTATGGATAAAGAACACTTGGAGGCCCAAATGCAAGGGGATTTGGATGTGGATGAACCTCAAAGTTTCACTATTATAAATATAAATATCAAGAGGTCCAGTAGATTGGTAGGGGGTAAAACCCCTTTGGTAAAAATTGTTGATTATCCCTCTACTTTGGATCTGGGGGAATAAGTGGGTTTATTAAAAGTCAAGCCCAATTTAGACTAGTAGATTGATAAGGAGGGGACCAATCATTTCAAGGAGTTGAATAAATCCTTATATGACTCAATTAAGGAGGATTCTAAGGACACTTGTGATGAATATAATCATATTAAAAGGGATCTAGAGGAAGTAAAAAATGGTTTGTGCTCACTCTAGGAATAAAATGAAAGTGCTGACAACCATCTGCCTAAAAGTTGTACATTGAGATGCTTCTTCTCTGATGATTCTATAGGATGCTCCAGATGGAGATAAGGATATTGAAGGAAAAGTAGCCAAAAAAGAGGAACTCCTCAGTTTCATTAAATATGATTGGAAAGACTTGATTAATAAGTAGTGCTTCTGCTATGGTTATTTTCTAGTTTGTTTTTGGTTTGCTATTTGGTTATCATATGTTTGTTATTTGTCTATTATTGGTGGCCTTTGGCCTATTCTATTTCCCCTTGGGATTTTTTTACTTGAATTCTACACCCTTTTTTTAGACTTATCTTATAAAGAACAAGTCAATAAAAATTCATGAAATAATAGAATTATAAAATGAGTAGAAACACTTAATGGATTATATTGATTGCAAGCCACTTTGAGGGGGTAACCTCCTTTGAGAAAAATTAATACTAATAATTTTTGGATTTATTCATTGGCCTCAATACTTAGTTATATTCAAATTCTAATCTAAGAAACTACAACTTCCCATGAATGTGGGATAAAATAAAATGCTCACAAGATGACTTACAAAGCATATGCATTCATAGCAAATACTAAACTAACAAAGTAAAGAGAACATATATCATAGGTTCATAACATACCCTCCCTCTTAGAAAAATATTTGTCCTCAAAGCTTTATATGTAGGAATTGGTGTTGAATCTAAATAGTGGTTCCCATGTTGCATCTTTGGGTTGCATTCTATGCTACTGAATTAAAACCTTGATGATGGAGTGAGAGAAAATTTGGTGTGTGCACCTATCAAAGATTACATTTGACTCAAGAATAATGGATCCTTTATTATCAAGTTCTAGTAAAAAAGTCTACACTCTAATATTTATGTCAAGAACTTTCTTTAGATAAGAGATAAGAAATATTGGGTGAACTCAGGAAGAAGGTGGGAGATCCAAATTATAAGCAATCAACTCAATCTTTTGAAGAACCATATAGGGCCCATAGAACTTGGGAGATAGCTTATACCACCCTTTAATTTTTATGGAGGATTGCTTATAAGGCTACAAGCAAAGAAAAACCATATCACCTACTTGAAAAGTGCACTCAGAATGGTGTTGATCCACCTATTGTTTCATTTAATTTTGTGCCATAAGAAGATTGTCCCATAAGGTACTAAGGATTTGATCCCAAGTTTGGATAATCATGTCAACCACTTAAACTGATAAACTATTGGGGGTATACAAAAGAATAAATAGAGGTGCTTGACCATAAACTACTTCATATGGAGTCATTTTCATTGAAGTGTAGTAGGAGTTATTGTACCACCATTCAGTGAGAGGGAAACACTTTTCCCACTGATGTTGTTGTTCTCAAGTGAAGTAATGAAGGAAAATTTCCAAGAATTTGTTGATAATTTAAATATGGCCATCCATTTATGGATGATACCAAGAACTCATCTTTAGTTGGGTACTAGTGCATTAAAATAGTTCTATCTAAAAATGGTTGGTGAAGGTTGCATCATGATTTGAGACATTGGATGAGGGAATGCCATGAAGATGGAAAAATTGGTCCAAGAAAATTTATATGACTATAGAGGCAGTATATGGATGGCTGAGGGAAAAAATGACTTTATTTAGAGAGGTGATCAACCAAAACCAAGATCACTATTTTCCTTCAAAATTTATGGAGCCCCTCAATGAAATCCATAGAAATATCTATCTAAATTTTGGTAGGGATGGGAAAGGGTTCGAGCAACCTAGGGATGAGTGTTATTTCACCCTTGTTGCATTGGCAGGTATCATATTTATCCACCATCTATTGAATTGCCTTTTTCATTCCCTTCCAAAAGAAGTTACATCATGCCCAGTCATAAGTTGTGAGAAACCTTGAGTGCCCTACAAATGGAGAATCATGGAGTTCATAGAATACAAATTGATGAAGATATGTACTCTGAAGAAGCATTAGATGACCCTTGTATCATAAATAAGTACCATCCTAGGAATAATGTGGTACAACTAAGGGGTTAGTGGCCAATTATTGATTGATTTGAGATAATGAAGAGTCATTGGCATACCCGTAATATATAGCATCCAACCAATTTGGAATAGGCATGGAAATAAATGAAAGGGAAGCTTGATCCATAAATGTGTGAGACAAAGCATCAACCATAATATTATCCTTACCCTTCTTGTAAGTTATCTCATAGTCATAACCCATGAGTTTTCTAACCCATTTCTATTGTGATGGGGTAGAGACCTATTGTTCTAAGAAATATTTTAGACTCTGGTGATCAGTTTTGATGCAAAAATGATTTCTCAGTAGGTATGGCCACCATTTTTGTACTACATATAAAATGACCATCATTTTTTTCTCATAAGTAGATAGTACTAAATTATTGGTAGAAAGGACTTTTCTAGTGAATGTGATGGGGAATCCTTCTTGGAGGAGAATAGCACTAAGTCTATTACCATAAGCATCAATCTCAATAGTGAAGGTCTTGGCAAAATCTAGCATAACTAGAATAGGTTTAGTACATAGCTTGTTTTAATTCTTTAAATAAACACTTAGTAACTTGTGTCTAAGTAAAGGCATCCTTTTTCAACATAGCTATTAATAGAGATAAAATCTTCCCATAATCCTTGATAAAATTATGATAGTATCATGTCAGCCCCAAAAAACCATGGAGGCTTTTGAGTGTCTGAGGATGTAGCCAATTGTCATGGTAGCTATTTTTTAAAAATCTACACGAACCCCTTAGGATGAAAAAATATGACCAAGATACTCCAATTAATCTTAGATAGAAATAAATTTAGACTATTTTTCACAAAGGTGATGGTTAGATAGAAGTTGTAGTGTGAGCTCCAGATGTTGAAGATGCTCAGACCATGTTTTACTATAGATGAGGATATCATCAAGGAAGACCATAATGAATTTTAATAGGTATGGCCAAAATATTTTATTCATGAATACTTGAAAATTTGAAGGAGCATTAGTGAGGCCAAAGGTCATGACCAAAAACTCATAGTGGCCATCATGCATGTGAAAAGTTATCTTAGGGATATCATCCTCATGAAGCTGGGATCTAGTGATATCTAGAGTGAAGATCCAACTTGGAAAAAAAATGAGTGCCATGAAGCTCATAAATAATAGGGATCAAGAACTTATCTTTGATTTTGAGGTGATTAAGTGTAAAAAAATCAATGTAGAGGCACCATGACCCATATTTTTTCTAAAACAAGGAAAACTAGGGAAGAATATGGGTTGGTACTAGGGTGAATAATGCATTTCTTTAGTAAGTCTTAAATGACCATCTCAATCTTGGTATTTTAATAAAATAGGTAGTGATAAGGCTTGATATTAGGAGGAATAATTCCAATAAGGAGTTGAATATGGTCATCCTCTGGCTAGGAAGGTGGCAATCCCACTGGTTTGGAAAAGACACGTGCATACATCTATATAATGGTTTGTAGATCAGAAAGAGTAGTGGAGACTATTGATGGTTACTATTATAGCATAGAATTTTACCCTTCTAGGAGAGTTTTTTAGGCTCTCCCACTTCTAGATATAAGCATGGGAATAACCTCAGGATCTAGGTGTCCTATGGTGAGGTTGAGCCTCTAGGATTTTTAAAGAGGCTAGTTCATCTTGATGGATCACGTAAATTACTACTAAAATAAAAATTTCATAGGGAAAAGGGTTAGAAAGGGTAAAATTACTCTTAAGAAGGCTAACCAGGTGATGTACTAATTTAAAATGGGAAACTCCCATAACCTTAAACCCAAACTAATTTTATAGAGGACAATATTGTATTACACAACCTCAAGATCAAGTTGGTTGCATAAATATTTCATAGAAGAGGTTTAGGAAAGCAATGAATGCAAATAGAGAGGAGTTATAAGAACCACTAGAATCTCACATTAATGGTGGAAAGAACACTCAACCAAGCCTACAAATAACATTGAAAAATCCTTAAACAAGGTCAGAAAGGAGGACCATGGATGAGGAAGACTCTCCTTCATGCAATACCATAGTACATAACTCAACAAACACAAGTCCAAGGAAAGAGATAGGCAAAGAAAAATCCTTTATTGCATAATAGGTGGTTCTTAAAAATGCTTGGTAGGGTCGATCCTAACCAACTGAGCATATCTTATGATATCTCTAAGAGCATCCCATCTCCCAAGAAGATAAAAAATGTCCAAAAACTAGGAACCACTACAAAGGTAAGTCACATGATATATATAGACAATGGGAAGAGAGAGATATATATATGTGAAAAGAGAGAAGAAATAATTAATGACTATTACTATCGTCCTTATTTTCCATGAAATGAATCACCTAGGATCATCACACAACCTCTTTGATCCACTCCCACATTCAAGTCTCTTTTGGTAGAGCTGAGAGAAGTTGCATTGTAGGCAGCTAGATGTCTCTTCCTAACATGACTACATTTATCTTTACATTTAAATGGCATGGCATATTTTACTTTAGTGTGTCCTATCTAAAGAAGGATGTGGGTCTCCATACCTAGGAGTTCAAACTAACCCTTATTGTTCCTGTATTTGGATGGTTATTTATCAAGAGCAAACCATAATGAAGGATGAGAGCCTTCATGAATTTATTGCTACCAGCCGCTTGGACTCTCTTGTGCTCATTGGTCATCCTTGTGCCACTTGGCCTTTACTAATTGTCCCTTTTTACTCTAGCTTATGCCATGTAGTATCCTTTAATTCACCTAATCATGACTCACATGTTGCTAGACCAAGCTTAAGTTAAGCACTCAAAGAATCTTGATTTAATCTATGCAGAGTAATTTGGGTTCTTTGATCTCTCCAACTTTGGACTTTCCCATATCATTTACTTATCAATATTTTTGAATCAAGTACTTGGAAAAACCTAATTTACTCTATGAAAAGTAATTTAAGTGTTCCAAGTTTACTTACTTCAAACTTTTGAGGTCCTCTTACTTATTTTAGCTTTTTGACTACTCATAACTTATGAAGTAATTAAGTAGTGTGCCCTTAAAAACCTAAAATACACTACCTAGACTAAAATGGGCTTTTCAAACCTTTTTAATTGCTTCAGGGTTTTGATTTTTGATTACTTATAAGGTTTCTTAAGTAGTGCTCCTCCAGAAACCCAAAGTTGTCTGAACTTGACACTTTTGCTTGAAATTATACCTTCTCATACTTAGGAAAAAATTATTATGTGAGAAAAAAAATGGCCAACATTTCTGATGACTTGCAAGGAAGCATGCCTGCTATGCTTGCAAAACCCAACTCACTTGTCTTGCCTAGTCCATTGGGCATGGAGTTACTACTTTCTTTGACAATGCTATCTAAAACTAGATACAAAGTTGACCCTTGCTATAACTTCCTCTTGAAGAAATGAGGATAGTAAAAAATAAAACAAAGTGCCCAAGGCACTTAAAGAAAATAAACTAACCTAGAACAAAGAATAGACAACAAACAAATGTGCCTAAAAAATCACTTGGAGGAATTAGAAAAAAACCAATCCTAATATATACATCCTAAAACTATGTACCCCTTTCCTCCTAGATTAAAATGAAATCTTGATACTTCCCTTGTCTTATGAGATAAAGGATTAAACAAGGCATGTAGCTTCTTGACCCTTGGCCTTGATGCCTACTTCTTCTTTATTTCAATTGTCAACTTCTCTATCACTATGTTCAATGAGAACTAGTTAGCTCCAAAAAGGTTAGCTATGTGAATCTAGAGGGTCTCAAGATCTTCAAATGGATCCTTAACTATAGCCTTCAATAGTGGTTCAACTGAGGAAACCTCTTTGATTTCTATGGCCTCCTTAGTAAGACTGGATTTGTTCATTATCTCATGTTTTTAAGGCTCATCAAGGAGATGATAACCTATTTCAAAGATCTAAAACAAGTCCATATTTTCATTTAATTCTTGAGGTGGTAGAGTTGAAAGACTTCCCACTTTATCCACTTTGATCCACTTGACAAAGATGCTCTCCTTGGATGTAACCAGACCATAGTTGCCTTGGAGAAGAACATAACAAGCTCCCAAGATATCAAACAAGTCCTCAAATGAGCCTCTCAACTGATTAGGAACCTTTGGCTACTCCATAAGTTCATCAATTTGATTATCTACTTCATTCATTTCCTCATCCTCTTCATCATGTGGCAACTTGTTTAAGGAAATGATAGCCTCAACCACTTCATTCTCCACATAAAGTGGTAGCTTTGCATCCTCAATAGTGTAATCCACTTCATGCACCACTATAAAAGAATCTTCAATATGTTAACCTTCATTCAATAAGGATGCATTGATCTTTTACTGACCAAGGGGGGGCCTATGGTTATTTCTTCCTCATAGCTTCTCATGACATTCTCTTCCTCAGTCTCTTTGGATGCATCTCCTATAGGTTCCTAATTTAGTTCTTGAAGCTACTCTACTTGGATCACCTTCACCTCCTTTACCTTCTCTTGAATTAGTTGAACTAATTTCTAGGATGGAAATGTGCAGGGAAAAACCACCTTTTCTTCCTTATTCTCTACTTTATGAATGACTCTCCATGAAGGAAAGGCTCTAGGATTTTGAGGGGAAAGGAGTGGTGGCTTCAAGGATTATTGACTAACTTTATGAATCACCACCTCCTTCTTCTACCCATTGCTTTGAATAAATTTCCAAGATGGAAAATATGGAAAATATAGAGGATCTTAAAGAGGGAGGGATGGGGGCTGAAAGACCTTTGATCTACTTGGCTATGTGATTTGGCTCCAAGATGGGAAAGGTAGAGGTTCTACCTTCATCTATTAATCCTGCCTTTCTTCTTTTCTCCTTGCCTTCAGTTCTAACTATTTGATTTACTTTTCTTTATTCTCTTGAAATAGTTCCTCCTTAATTTGATCAAGAATAAAATAAGGCTTTTGAAGAGGGATAAAGATTTGGACCTAAATAGTAGGCTATTCCACAATAGGCACTTCATTTTTTTAATAGATCCCTTAGATGGATTTCCAAGAAGGAAAATATTGAATAAACTATGATGAACTTGGAAGATTTGAAGGAGCACTTGAAATAATCACTTGAGGAGGAATGGGAAACACATAAAAAGGCTACGAAGGTGCATATGTAGGCAAAAAAGGTTAGCAAGGCTAGTCTTGCTATTCTTTAAGTCCTTCCATCTTGTCCTCAATGCTCTAAATATAACTGCATATATCCATCATGTCACCAGTGAGGTTACTCCAATTTTCTCTCTCAATAGGTGCCCATTATGCTTTGATTTACTGAAATGAATCCCTCACACAATGGATTTGTTGAGGGGGAACATTTTGGCCATAAGAATTTTGTAATCACAACTCTAGTACATGCTTGTCAAGTTAACTAAAGTTTACCTAAGTGTTGGTATAGATGGCTCATGATAAGGCTGATGATGAACAATATTTTGATGGGCTTGTTCATATGGATGATCAAGGTAATACTATTGAATATATGGATCATGAATAACTTGTCAAGGTTCATCATAGCCTTGATATAAATCTTGGTAGGGATGATTGAACTCATATGGATCATGATGATCATACTAGGGCTACTGATAAGGAGGTGAATAATAGGAATAGTCATCATATCTATTCTTGTTAGCCTCATAAGTCAAGTAGGAGCTAATTAAAACTTAAAAGAGACAAACTTGGTTTGCTTATAAATAGGAGCTTTGATTTTGAGTTGCTAATGGTGCTAATACTTACTTTCAAAAGAAGATAATGATGATCAGGCACTTGGACTACTTAAACTAGCTAATAGATTCTTAGAGTCACCATTGATGTTTGTTAAATGCCTCAAAAGGCTGATATGTAAAAGAATAACATCAAAAATCCTTTCACTACTTTGGACCTTAATCCCACCAGGCATGCTAGAACTATTATAACACAGGATTGCACCCTTGTGGGATAGTTTTTAAGGCTCTCCCACTTTACTCTATAAGCATGGGAGCAACCTCAAGATGTGGGTGTCCTATGGTGAGGTTGATCCTCTAGGATTTTTAAAGAGGCTAGTTCCTCTTGGTGGATCACCTAAACTACTATTGAAATAAAACTTTCATGGGTAAAAGGGTCAGAAGGGGGGAAAGGGCTCTTAAGAATGCTAACTAGGTGATACACCAATTTAAAATGGGAAACTCTCATAATCTTGAACCCACACTAATTTTGTAGAGGACAATACTAGATTACACAACCTCAAGATCAAGTTGGTTGCATAAATATTTCATGGAGGAAGTTTAGGGAAGTGATGAATGTGAACAGAGAGGATTTATAATACTCACTATAAGTTCACATTAATGGTGGAAAAAACACTCAACCAAACCTACAAAAATCATCAAAAAATCCTTAAACAAGGTTAGAAAGGAGGACCATGGATGAGGAAGACTCTCCTTCATGTGATGCCATAGTACGTAGCTCAACATACACAAGTCTAAGGCAAGAGATAGACAAAGAAAAATCCTTTATTGCATAAGAGGGGGTTTTTACAAATGCTTGGTAGGGGTGAGACAAACCAACTGAGCATATCTTGTAATATCTCTAAGAGCATCCTGTCTCCCAAGAAGATAAAAAACATCTAAAAATTGGGAACCATTACTAAGGCAAGTCATGTGTTATATATAAAGAATAGGAAGAGAGAGAGAGAGAGAGAGCTGTATGGAAAGAGAAGTCATTGATGACCACTATTATCATCCTTATTTGTCATGAAACACATCATTCATGATCACCACATAACCTTCTTGAGCCACTCCCACATTCAAGTCTCTTTTGGTGGAGCTGAGAGAAGTCATATTGTGGGTAGCTAGATGTCTCTTCTTGGCATGACTGCATTTATCTTTGCATTTAAATGGCATGGCATATTTCACTTTTTCATTCCTATCTGAAGAAGGACATGGGTCTCCATGCCTAGGATTTTAAACTGACCCATGTTTTTCTTGTATTTGGATGGTTGTTTGTTAGGATAAAACCATAATGAAGGATGAGAGCCTTCATAAATTTCTAGCTACCAGCCACTTAGACTCTCCCATGCTCATTGGTCATCCTTGTGCCATTTGTCCTTTGCTGACTGGCCATTTTTACTCTAGCTTATGCCACATGGAAGCCTTTTATTTGCCTGATCATGACTCTAATGTTACTAGACCAAGATTAAGTCAAGCACTTGAAGAATCTTGATTTACTTTATGTAGAGTAATTTGGGTTCTTTAATCTCTCTAACTTTAAACTTTCCCATATCATTTTCTTATCAAGATTTTTAAGTCAAGTACTTGGAGAAACCTGATTTACTCTATGTAGAGTAATTTAGGTTTTCCAAGTTTACTTACTTTGGAATTTTTAGGTTATCTTATTTTAGGTTTCTGACTGCTCACAACCTATGAAGTAATTAAGTAGTACAACCCTAAAAACCCAAAATACACTACCCAGACCAAAATGAGCTTTCCAAACCTTCTTACTTGCTTTAGGGTTTTGAATGTTGATTACTTATAAGGTTTTTTAAGTAGTGCTCCTCTGGAAACCAAAAGTTTTCTAAACTTACCACTTTTGCTTGAAATTCTTCCTTCTCATACTTAGTCAAAAAATTTATATGGGCCAAAAAATGGCAAATAGTTACATTTTAATGAACTGGAGCTAGGCAATGATGTTTTGTGAATTTTTCTTAAGAAGTTATTCCATGTGATGTGAACTTATAATACTAAGATATCCTAGTTATAATCCTTTCAATTTATGTTTTTTCCCATTATCTAAAAATTTCATCCAAAGTTCAAAAAGATCTCATAAGATGGGTCCAAGTGTGCATAACCACTGAGCTCCCAAAATAACATCACATCTAGCTAAAGGCAAGGCAAACATGTTGGAGTGAAAGTTATAATCTATAATAGAGATACACACAATGTGACACTTCTCTTTCAAAGTTAATGTGCCCCCATTGGCAATCATGACTTCAAATTTGGAGCAAGGATGGATAAAACAATCAACTTATTTGGTGACCTGAAGGTCAAAGAAGTTATGAGTATTACCTAAATCAATGATTATTATGAAATGGAGATTCTTGAAGTAACCCCTAACCCACATAGTTTGTGGGGCAGTGACTCCTACTAAGGCATAGAGAGAGATCTTTGGCTGGTCTTCTTGAGAAGTAGGTTCCATAATTAGTTGAGCTTCTTTCAGATCATCTATTGTATCTTGAACATATTCCCAATCTTTAATTTTGGGTGGAGAGTCCACATTCAATAGGTAGAACTTTTGCTCAACACATCGATGTCCTTGAGTGAGTTTATCATCATAGTTATAACATAGTCCTTTTTCTCATGGGATTGTATCTCTACTTTATTCAAATTCTTGATAGGATTAATTATGGGGGATGGCTTTGTTTGAGAGTGTTGTGGAGCTATATTTTTGAATGGAGTAAAATTAGATTTGAGTTACTATTGAGCTACGACCTTGTCCTCTACCAACTTATCCAACCCTAAGTCTTCCATCATTGTGTTAGGCTAGAACATTTTGACCTTAGATCAAATTGTATCCTTCAATCCACTGATGAATTAAATCCTAAAGAATTCATCAATACCTCTATGTAATTGCTCAATTTTTAAAATTTTGTTTGATATTATCTCATGGTTCATATTTGGAAAAGTTTAGTAAGTGATTTAGTGAAGTCATCAAAAGTAGTAGGGATAAACTGTTACAAAATGAGGGTGCAAAAATTGGTCCATATGGGTTCATCATGAGCTTTGGTATACCAATGATACCATTGAAGAGATTCAAGTTCCAAGTGAAAGGATGCAAGCAGAACCTTATTGGTATCAAAAGTATTATGCAAAATAAAAT
This sequence comes from Torreya grandis, assembly GCA_037957365.1. Classification (NCBI taxonomy): domain Eukaryota; kingdom Viridiplantae; phylum Streptophyta; class Pinopsida; order Cupressales; family Taxaceae; genus Torreya; species Torreya grandis. Next base: position 1,144,363 of record JARHVA010001254.1, on the reverse strand, counting down.
ATTATTGTACTTGATAGATCCATCTAGTTGGATCTGCACCATTAAATTGAGGAAAATTAAGCTTCATCCCATGATAATTACTGAAAGAAGAAAACCAAGTGTGTAAAGAAGACTTTGGATGTCATCTGTTGTTCATGGTGGTATGTTGAAGACTGAGGCTGATAATTTTTTCATCAAGATCTTTGTGTAGACACCTAAAAAGTGTCTAACCCTTTGTCTTCCTCTCTCCCCTTGGTCCCTTCCAACTTTGACTATCCCTAACCTACCTAAGTCTTATTAATTGGAAATAATCACCTATTTTTAATTAAATAAGACCCCTTTTTCCCTCTCCTTGCCACCTCGCCACCCTACGATACCCTCCTTGGATCCCCTTCATTCCCCACATGGCCATTTAATGCCTTAGACTCCCATTCCAACCTCTCCTCTCGCCCATTTAACCCCCCGTCGACCGTTTCATCGTGGCATTCATTTGACCCGGCCGTTGGGAAACGGATGAAAGGCTATTTTTAGCCTTTCTCCGACCTTTCAGCCACCGACGTCGGTCAGCATTCGGCCGACGTCGGCGATATTGCCGGCGTCGGCACCCTTCATAATGGTTTCTTCACCGTTTTCTCTGTCCTGCTGGTTCCGCTTGGCTTTTCTTCACTTCTCTGCTTCTCTAGCTCTCGCATCATGACTCTTGAATCTTTGGCATCAAACCCTTGTATCAGCAATCTCTCTACCAATCAATCTGACTCTCTCTCTCCCTCAAATACATAGCAATCTTCTGCAGGTGAACAACAGGGATTCTTCATCAGCAACAGGTCTTCACAAGCGGCAACAACAACACTTTCTTCAGCAGGGCACATGTATGTTCTCTGTTTGTATTCTTTATGCTTTCTAGTTATCATGTTTTAAGCTATATTCAGCTCTTCTACCCCCTCAGACCTGACTATCACCCAGACCCAGATTCCTATCTCCCAGATTGGCTTCCTCTATCTCCCTGTCCCTCTCTGTCCTTCTGACTAAAACCATCCTCAAACCAGGGCCAGAGCAGACTCAGACCTTCGTCCACAAACCCGTCCACTGACCATCTTTAAACAGAGCACAAATCAAGACCCGGACCATCCACAGACCAGACCCTGCCTATTGCCCCGACCGACGCCGGTCATTACCCCCACCGACGTCGGCAGACTAACCGACATCGGCAGACTCGACAACCGACGCCGGTAAGACAACCAACGCCGGTGACTGTGACCAGGCCGACAGCTTCTTCTAGGTAAGCCTTTGCTTCCTTTTCTCTTTCAGTTTGCTATCATTTCAGTCTATTTTAGCATTCTGTCTTTTTATCAGTCATTTATCTCTTTATCAAATAGTGGGTTGACCTCCCTCAAGGAAGTTCTCATGATTCTGGGAACAAGCTCTTGCTTGGCAACCCACCGTCTATCTATCTAACATCCTCTTGTCCAAGTTTTCTTCTTTTGCAGGTGTCATTCCTCCACAGCCAAAGAGGAGTGCTCACAAGCGTCTGGATTTACGGTGCACAATCTTTAGTCTAGGTACTTCCAAGCCTTGTCCATTACTTTCTTTTAGTTTCTTTCTTTTTAGTCTGAAAAGTGAATTTTGAGGTAGAAACATCTCTGGCACGCCCGATGGGACCCTAGGTTCCTCCTGGGTTCCTTTTCCTTTTCATTCATTTAGGTGCATTTAGGCTCCTTCTCTCTTATCTCTTTCTTCTATTCTGAATGACACTATAAGCAGGACTAAAATGAATCCTTCTTTTCTTTCTTCCTTGCATTCTAGACTAGTCTAAACATCATACTCTTGACCCTTTCTCAGAACTTGTCTTCATAACAACATCACATTTCGACTTGGGCATTAAAACATATTGCACTTTCATTTTTGCTTGTGCTTGCATTAGTCCACATCTAGTAACTTAGGCGCATATTGAATGAACCGTAGACACTTGATGTTACACTACCAAATCACATGCACTAAAACGAACATAAAACATACCTGAGACAAGGCATGACTGGGATTTCATCCCCCAGCAGATACCTTACCCATCCCGGTGACCCTACTTGGATTTCATCACCAAGGGGGAAGCCCACTCCATTCTCTGGCAGAGTCTAAACTCTAGGCGAGGTATATCTTGGCTAAGCGAGACCAGCTAACCACTGGAATCGTGAAGTGAGGGGAGCTTGCTCCTTAGCACCAGGCCACGTACCAGACCCTAACATAGATCTTTGAGCACCTAAAACAACACCCGAAACCATCTTTAGACCGCCTTTTTCTAGGACCCATTTTCAGCCAATCTCCCCAAACATTCATCTAAGGCATAAGCCATAATTTCTAAGGTTAATTCCTAGGATTTATCGCTTAGGCTTGTCTGTCTTTCTCTGTTTTCCTCTTCTCATCTGTTTGTTTGAGTGTGTGAGGATGCTTTCTTCTTTGTTTTTCCAAGAATCATCAAAGCTTTTGGTTCTCTGGAAGACACAGTCACCGACATCGGTTCTTCCACCGACGTCAGCCTTTCCCTGTCACCGGCATCGGTTCTGCTACCGACGTCGACTTAATCTGTTACCGGCATCGGTTATCTGACCGACATCGGCCATCTTTATTAACCGACATCAATTTTTAAACTGACGTCGGTCTCTATCACTGTCCTTTTTCTTCAAAACCAGCAGCCTGAAACTTGTCTTTTCTTTGTCAAAAACTCCATTCTGGTTTTCTGAGACTACATAAACTCAGTTTCTGGAACCAGGACTCTCTTCTTAACCACTTTAGCCAACAGCCGCTTCTGTATATCCTGTCTCTAACCAGTCCTATCATGGAGTTCCACTCGGAGACTGAAAGAACTCCTACAGGACCGACCCCGACCCCGACCCCGACTCAAATTCCCATCATCCCTGAAGGGGACCAAGATTTCGAGAGATTCTTGGACCTCAATACCGCAGCCCTCCAAAACTATCTCGTGAGAAACCCAACGCGAGACCCTTCGGGTGATGTGGTGACGACATCCACACCATTCGCCACCCAACCCTTTATGACTCAGCCTTTCGCCTCAACTATTAACTCAATCATGGCCAATACGCAAAGTTTGGCCTCCCTGTCTATTTTTAGACCAACCTCCATCAGGGTTTCATTACCCCCTCAACTACCTACAATTCAACCAAGTTCTACATCATATCAGAACTTGATTGCCTCGACCCCTCACACTCTTATGCCCACAAATGTAGGAGTGCCAACCTGTCTTTCTACCAGTGCCGCCATTCAACCACCTTTAGCAGTGCCCAGTCAACCTATACCTTCGACCTTCGTAACGCAACCACCTCTAGCCTCCACTTCCGCCCCTACGACTAGTCATCCGTACATTGTACAACCGACTATGTCGCACACCTCCTCTAGTCTCGTCCAAGCGCCTTACAACTTAGAAGGCGCTCAACCCACCAATCCGTCAGCAGATCTTATCAAGATGCTGATGGATAAAATGTCCAGTCTCGAAGCCTCTATTTCCAGTTCAAGCAATACTTTGTCATATGAACAAATTTGCAATGAGCCCATCCATCCTTCTGTCCCTATTCGACCATATCCTAGCCATTGGGAGCTTCCTAAATTCACTCACTTTCAGAGTAAGGAAGACCCACAACAACATCTACGGGCATTTAGACATGCCTGTTATCTTATTTCCCATGATGATGCGTTACTTCTACGCACGTTCCCTATGTCCCTTTCTGGCCCTGCCCTTGACTGGTATAGTTCTCTTGCCAGACACTCTATCTTTTCATTCATCCAACTCGCCCAACTATTTCTTGACCATTTCTCAATCAACATCACCAAACAAGTCTCAATCACAGACCTTTATTCCATCAGGCAATTTGACGACGAATCTGTAGTCGATTTTGTCACTCGTTGGAGAGGTCTGATTAACCAGCTCTCCTTCTCTTTGCCTGAACCCGAGCTCATCGAGCTCTTCTCTTGAGCATGTGCCAGACACATCTCTTCTACCTTGCAGATTCAGACATTTTGCACTTTTGATGAAGCTTTCATCATGGCTCAAAAGCTCGAACTCCGTGCCCTTGAAGAAGATAAGGTCAAATTGCGTAATACCAACGCAAAATCTACTGACCATTCTTCTTCCAGACCTTCTTCTTCTGCCAATTCCAAGTCTAAAGGAGTGGCCAACACTGTGGTCATTAGATCACCATCCTCAACAACAATGAATTACTCTCAACCTTTGACATCTTCCAGCATCACCAAACAATTCCAACAACGGTATATTCAGCATTCTTACACTCCACTTGGAGAACCATACGCTTCCGTTTTGGAAAAAACTTCTCAAGCAGGGGGTCCTCAATCTCCCTCCAATCCGACCACCTCAATTTGACCCTTCAAAGGCCATCCCTACATGGTATAGGGAGGCCGACTTCTGTCCCTTTCATCGCGTCTAAGGCCATGACATCGACAACTGCCGAACTTTCAAAAACATTGTCTAAGACATGATCGACAAGGGGGATCTTATTTTAGATAACCCGAACACCCCACCTAATCAACATATTGACATCTTTAATCAACCATTTCCGAATCATCCGCCTACTCAAAACAACATCCAGACTTCGACCAATGACCCTCAAGACCATGACATTCACACGATTAACACTATCTTGCCTCTTGTCCTTGACCAACCTCTTCCATTAAAGGATGAGGAACCTCCTTCTCCTACTAGTCCTCCATCTATTTCTCCTATATCGGAGGACGCTTTGACCACATCAACGCCATTAAGCCCACCTTCATTCGAAGACCCTACCTTACCTACTCCTCAACTACAAGTAGAAGGCATGATCATCCATGCCCTCTGCCCACTTGAGGAGCCAGACTCTCTTATTTCTTCTCCACCAAGAGAAGAACCAGTCTCTCCACCCGTTTCAATCGAGGAAGACCCAGTCGCAGTTTCCTCTTGTCCTTTGCCTGAGATGGTTACATCTCACTCACCTTCATCCACGTCTAAACCCAAACCCACATCTAACCTCGCCTCACACAACGGTGGCCCTCGACCCAAACACACGAAAGCTACTAGACCACACTGGAGAACTCCTCCCCCACCTTCGTCATTACCTTCAATCTTGGGCCCACATCCGTCCACTTTAATAGGAGTGCTTCCCACTCCCATCCTTCACAGAGGCACATCGCCTCCATTACTTCCTCATCCCGTCAGACATACATCTCATCTAAACTCTCGACCTATGCCTCTTTCACCTCTCAAACCAACGTCATCAACTCTCACTGTAATAAAGCATCCAGACCCGTTAGCAGGTTCATATGTCTTGCTCTTACGGCACTTGTTGCAGTCGTCTCGTATCGATCTCCCGCCTCTTAGACAATATCAATCTCTCAGACCTAAACCACCATAGTTTGATGACACTCGCATTTGTGCGTATCATCACACGCCTGGGCACGACACGGAGCATTGTCATGCCCTCAAGGTCGCCATTCACCAATGTCTTGGGAATGACACCCTTCTTCTTGACCACATTATCAACAAACCTTCAACACCACCCTACTCATCAACTCTCGGATCAAGACCCTCTTGGTTCGATAACTCCACATTCTGCCATTATCATCACACTCCGGGACATGACATTGAGCGTTGTTGCGCTCTTAAAGCTGTCATTCGTCAGCACCGGAAAAAGGATTCCCTTCTCATCAAGGGTCCTCTTGACCACCTTTTCGACAAAACATCAACCTCGACTCATGCCTTTCCAACCTCATCACCTAAATCGGGATCTCCACGCCAGACTGTGGTCCCTTTACCGCCTTGGCCCCCTTATTCGACATTAACACTGTCCATCTGACCACTAAACCTCAACCGACCTTAACCAACCTTTCAAACATTCTCCCTACCCACTGGGGGAAATCATCCTTTATTCAAACCTCGACCACCTATTCAACCCAGCCTCTACCACATATCAATCACTCATTTTATCTTAAAACCCGACCAAGTATCCACCGACCCAACCCCCGACCAATTATTAGACTAGTCTCAACCAAACTTCAACCAAATATCAATCACCATGACCTCTCGACCAAGCATTCAACCTTTGTTCAACCAACCAACGATAATGTCAACCAACTTCACATCCATCAATCAACACCTGACCAATCTGGAAAGAGGCAAATGGGGCAGGTTTGCTCCCAATTGACTCAGACCTTAACATACTAGCATGGCCCAGGGACTTATCAGACCTTGAGCCCCCCCTTTCTGTCTTGCATCTTCGACCATTTTTCTGCTAGTCGAGTACTCGTCTACTTGACACGTAACTTGAGCTCGTCCCTTGAGCAATCCTCATCCTCTTAATCCTCATCCCTTTCAACCCTATTCCCCTTTAACAAGTCCTCTACAACCCTTTTAGGATGCAGTGATGCTTTGTCCTAATAAAAAGGGGCATCCTTGAGCTTCTACAGTCTTGTCCGTGACTCTCATTCCTATCAATAAATCCAAATCAAGATGTCAAAACATATCCATGGTCACTAAATCAAGTCAAAATCAAAAAGACAGACTGATCCCTCAAAGGACAACTATACTATCATTGCTGTATTACTAGACTGATCCCTCGAAGGACAGCTAGGCCAACTTTTCAAACATTATTAAGCAAAAATATAGACCACTCCCTCGAAGGATGGCTATGACTACTCTGGCAATAAACATCACTTTTCTTAGAAGCTTCCCGCATCGATCAGATTCGCAACATGACCATTACATCAAAAGACATCTCTATGCAGGCTTCCCGCATCGATCAGTCTGCGCAAAAAAAAAAAAAAAAAAAAAAAAAAAAAAAAAAAAAAAAAACAAGTCACGGACATTGGCTTGTAGTTGTCTCAAGGTCTCCTATAAAAGGGGCAAGATTATTCCTGCTCTTAAGCTGGGTTACCCTACCCTCCTCCTATCACCAGCTCAAGGGACTTCGAGCTCACTTTAATGTCAAAGTGATTCGATTACCGTTCTAACTCAACACTGGTCAACGACGCAATGCATGAACGGGGCTTTTGTTCTAATAACCCCTATCTATGCTTCCTTTCTGGTCCTTGTCAATGAAAGAGCAATTTGCCTTTCACCTTTTCTCTACACTTTGGTCACGCTTTGGCCACGTCAATTGTCGACTCATCCTTAAACCCAGCCAACTTCAACATTTTTCAAACCAGCCTCGACATTTTCAACATGACATCAGGCATCATCCTTGACCATTTCACATAGTTTCTATGGACACCAATACACATGGAAACTACCGACCAGACCCAATTTATGTTAAGCATAAACCAATACTTGCTGAAGCATAAATAGACCTTCTATTCATTTCTAGCATACATCCATCACGACTATGGAAACTTGCTAGGGATGAAAGACTCTCGACCACTTCTCCAGAAGACACCATCTGTAGCATCCTTTTATCCTCATCTTTTTATCCTCATCATTTCGATGCTTGACCACATCTAATCATCGATCAATCTTTTCACTTTGCCCGAACTACATTGGTCTGAGGCCCTATGACCAGGGCTATGTAGGCAGCACTCAGATAACACATCCTCTGAGGTTAGCTCGACCACCCCCGTTTGTTCATCTCTATGATGGACAAACCCTCTTTTCTTTGACTCTTATCACGACCAACTTCGACAACTTTGACCAAGACCAATCATTCTCTTTGACCAAGACCAATCATCGACTTTGACCAAGACTAATCATTCTCTTTGACCAAGACCAATCATCGACTTTGACCAAGACCAATCAATCCCTCCGACCCTCCCTCCCTTTTAGGGAGAACTACATCGGCCTGAGGCCCTGTCACCAGGGCTATGTAGGCAGCACTCAGTTGACATGGGGTCTTCTGGGGTTAGCTCGGCTGCATCCTTTCATCCAATCCATCCCCTTGACCAATGACCATCCTTCGACCTTCGTCCACTTCCAAGACAATGTTGCCTTGGTTGTTTTTGCGTGTGTGCTACCTCACGGCTGGTTAGCAGAATTGTCCGCAGACTATTTTTGACCCTTCACAAGTATAGGATCGCGAGCCAGTTGATCCCTACTACTTGTGGCTTTTTAGTGTTTTTGGGAGCACTTCCTGAGCCCTGGATACCTGGGACATGATGACCATTTGGAGCTTCAGCTTAAATTGAGTGACCCGATCAGCAGACGACTAAATGCTGGGGCCCGGTTACTTCAATTTTGGCACTCCTTGACCCTCGACATGCGACAATTTGACATGACCATCCCGTGACGTGGTATACGTGCAATCACGACTTTTGCAGCGTTCTCACTCACCTCTCTCTTTCTCATCCACCTTTTGTCAAATCAGCACCCGACATCAGGTTCCTTCCCTCGACTCCTGCTTTGAGGGGGAATACCTCATCCATACATCGGGGCAATCCACATCATCCTTCACCTGGGGCAACCACTCCCTATTTTTGTCTTGCAATTCATTCAGAACAATCAACAAGACAAAAAGGGGCAAATGTAGACACCTAAAAAGTGTCTAACCCTTTGTCTTCCTCTCTCCCCTTGGTCCCTTCCCACTTCGACTATCCCTAACCTACCTAAGTCTTATTAATTGGAAATAATCACCTATTTTTAATTAAATAAGACCCCTTTTTCCCTCTCCTTGCCACCTCGCCACCCTAGGATACCCTCCTTGCATCCCCTTCATTCCCCACATGGCCATTTAATGCCTTAGACTCCCATTCCAACCTCTCCTCTCGCCCATTTAACCCCCCGTCGACCATTTCATCGTGGCATTCATTTGACCCAGCTGTTGGGAAATGGATGAAAGGCTATTTTTAGCCTTTCTTCGGCCTTTCAGCCGCCGACGTCGGTCAGCATTCGGCCGACGTCGGTGATATTGCCGGCGTCGGCACCCTTCATAACGGTTTCTTCACTGTTTTCTCTGTCCTGCTGGTTCCGCTTGGCTTTTCTTCACTTCTCTACTTCTCTAGCTCTCGCATCCTGACTCTTGAATCTTTGGCATCAAACCCTTGTATCAGTAATCTCTCTACCAATCAATCTGACTCTCTCTCTCCCTCAAATACACAACAATCTTCTGCAGGTGAACAACAGGGATTCTTCATCAGCAACAAGTCTTCACAAGCGGCAACAACAACACTTTCTTCAGCAGGGCACAGGTATGTTCTCTATTTGTATTCTTTATGCTTTCTAGTTATCATGTTTTAAGCTATATTCAGTTCTTCTACCCCCTCAGACCTGACTATCACCCAGACCCAGATTCCTATCTCCCAGATTGGCTTCCTCTATCTCCCTATCCCTCTCTGTCCTTCTGACTAAAACCATCCTCAAACCAGGGCCAGAGCAGACTCAGACCTTCGTCCACAAACCCGTCCACTGACCATCTTTAAACAGAGCACAAATCAAGACCCAGACCATCCACAGACCAGACCCTGCCTATTGCCCCGACCGACGCCGGTCATTACCCCCACCGACGTCGGCAGACTAACCGACATCGGTAGACTCGACAACCGACGCCGGTAAGACAACCGACGCCGGTGACTGTGACCAGGCCAACAGCTTCTTCCAGGTAAGCCTTTGCTTCCTTTTCTCTTTCAGTTTGCTATCATTTCAGTCTATTTTAGCATTCTATCTTTTTATCAGTCATTTATCTCTTTATCAAATAGTGGGTTGACCTCCCTCAAGGAAGTTCTCATGCTTCTGGGAACAAGCTCTTGCTTGGCAACCCACCGTCTATCTATCTAACATCCTCTTGTCCAAGTTTTCTTCTTTTGCAGGTGTCATTCCTCCACAGCCAAAGAGGAGTGCTCACAAGCGTCTGGATTTACGGTGCGCAATCTTTAGTCCAGGTACTTCCAAGCCTTGTCCATTACTTTCTTTTAGTTTCTTTCTTTTTAGTCTGAAAAGCAAATTTTGAGGTAGAAACACTTTGATGTGGGTCTTGAGGGTGGTAATTTCATCCCCCATGTTTTTTTCTCCTATTTAAGTTACTACCATGACCCAAATAATATATTTTTTTGGCAATGGATATGAAAACTAGATTTAAGACATGTTTAGTAAGGAAATTTTTGAATTTGGGCAAAAATGAAAGGGGTAAGGGGATTTTAATAATTTTTTTGCATAGTGGGATTATGATTGATGAAGGTGAGGGAAATTTTAGGAGTGAAAATATAAAAACTAGAAAATTCATCAAAGAGGGACAAAGGAGTAGAAAGATATGATGAACATAGTGGAAATTTTTTGAGGCAAATGGACAAAAATAGAAGTTATGGCGAAACCTGAAAAAAGGAAAATTGAGATTTGTGGGAATTAGGAGTGGAATTGGGATATGGGACCTTAAAGAATAAAATGTAGGGAATGGAATTTTAGCTGTCCAAATAAATTTTGAGGATCAATGGGGCTATAACGGAGATATATTACAAAAAAAAAAAAAAAAAACTTTGAGAGTACTAATACTCTACAGATGGTTTGTAAATTTTGGTTTCTATCAAATATCTACCTATAATTCCTCTAATAGCCTGTGGATACTTTGTTGATTGATTTTTTTGAGTCTATTAGATTTTTTTTAAAATTGATAGAAATGGGCCCTCAGTTTCAATGGTTGCTTAAGTGTTTTGAACATATCACTCTGGCCACCAATGCCATCTAAGTGAGTACCACTCTATAATTTTTTTGGCTATGGATTTACCTTTATATGATAGCTCTTGGTTTTCCTCATGGATGGGAAACTACTCAATCAGGAAGGGGCCATTGCCCATTTTGCTGACAGGCCCTTTTAATAGGCTAGCTACTTTGGGGTTCCTGTGGTACTCCTCATAATGAGTTTTAGGGATTTCACCTAAGCACTTCCCATAGTTATGCGATCAAGTTTTTACCCTAATTTGAAATAGATTATTATGTTACAAAAAATACTTAAATAAATTATGTAGTAGAACATAGTTATTTGTGAAAAAATTATTTAAAGGAATTATGTTAAAGAACAAAGTGAAGACTTTTTGAAGGAGAAAAAAATTATGGCCTTGGAAAGTGATCTAATACCAAATGAGAGGATCCTCCTACAACAAGTCAATACAAATGCATGAAATAACAGAATTATAAAATGAGTAGAAACACTTAATTTATTACATTTATCATAGGTCACTTCGAGGGGGAAACCTCCTTTGAGCAAGCTCAATACAAATAATTTGTGGATGCCTTCATTAGCCTCAACACTTACTTATATATGAATTCTAATCTAAGAAACTACTACTTCCCATGAATGTGGGATAAAACAAAATGATCATAAGATGACTTAAAAAGCATATGTGTCCATAACAAATACTAAACTAACAAAGTAAAGAGAAGAGATATCACAGGTTCATAACAATATTATTTTATGCATTGTAATTAAGAGAAGACTAATCTGAGAGTGGATTTTACTCTTGTGTCTTGTAATAAAATTTGAATAAGTGTTTTTTGGTGTATGTAGCCCACATTGGGTGAACCACGTTAAATTTGGTCTTCTTGTTATGTATTTTTATTTATGTTATGTATGCATCTCTGTTCATATCTCTTATTATTATGATTTTGTGAAATTATTTTTGCATTAATTTTTGATTTATTCCTAATAAATAAATTGTTGGAGAATGGTGGGAGAGGATAAATAGTGTATTTCATGACCTTATCCAATCATCTCCATGCATTCATTAAACTTTATAACTATGTATTTTAAGAAAACCAACATTATGGGGTTTTAGGAGGGTTTAAAGCTCTTTATAATTTTAGCAATGGTTCATAAAGTGTAAGACTTGCATATAATAACCAATGAAACTATTTAAAAGTACATATAGGTATATTCAATTCCAAAAGAGCATTTGACTAGATATTCTCTCTCCTCCATGAACTGAGTGCAAATTGTTGGACTCTCCTAGGCTGCCAAGAAGCTCGATATGGGATAAGAATAGGTTTTTGCCTTATTTGGGCCTATAAATGATTTAAAAACCTAATATTACATTTAAAAATCCCTAAGGAAGATTACATGATCATCACATGCTAAGTAACTCCCTCATTTCATGTTGAAACCTAATTTTATATGCCTTAACAAGTGTATTTCAATGTTATAATTCATCCTCTTGGCATTTTGTTGGAACCACCAACATTTGTAAATTAAATTGACTTGGATAAACATGTGTAAATAATAAAACACATTGACATAACTTTGAAACATGTTAGAGGCCTAAAAACACACTTGATCCTTCTAGTTTGTAAAGATAAGCACTCCTTTTATTCCAAATCTATCTTAACTTTTCCAAACACCTAAACAAAACCTTCATGGATGGTATAAATAATGAGACAAACTCTTGAATCACTTTATTATACATTTAAAGAGACCTTAAGATGACAAATACTTGACAATACACCTTTTTATGATGAAATCTGATCAATAGACCAAGACCAAGACTCTCAAGAGGCTAGTAACAAGGTTAAGCAAGACTAGAAGCAAAGTTTTAAATTGTCCTTACTTATGGTATCCAATTTTGGCTAACAAGAGTTAATATAATTTTATATGGGATTGAATTAACTTACATGAATATTGTTATAACATAATTATTTTATCTATTTCTTTGAGTATAGATGGATTGTTGTGAGTTATTAAGTGAGAACTATGTATGACTATCATTATTACATGATGATCTTCTTTTCATTCAATAGATGAGGAATGACAAGCATGAATATTTTTCAAAGGTCATTCACCATTAGTTGGATACAATAATTATTGAGTATGGTATGATTTAGATAGAGTTTTAATTATGTGGACTATAATTAGATCGTTATAATCTAATTTTTAATATAAAGTGATTTGGCCAAAGTAATGTTATAGTTATATAATTTATTTAACCACTATAAATTCTAGTTTATATGTTTGTAGGAGGTTACATGAAATAGTGATTGTACACATTACACATGCTCTCAATTGGTTATAAATGTTCACTCTGCATTGATATACTCCCTCATGAAGGGAAAGTCCATTCCTATTGGGGAGATATGTAGGGGACCATTGGTCTGTGGTTGGAGGAAAAACACGCTGGTGATGTTCTCCTTATCTAAAACTAGAAACCAATATTGAAGCAAGATCATGACTATTAAATTATTTTTTCATATGTATTATATTTTATGTATTGAGGTATTTAGTTGTATTTATTGAGAAAACTTTCATAGGAGTGGTTGTTGTAACTATTCAAGGTCATTTTATACAACTATTATTGTATTATCTCAATGGTGGCTATATATTTTGATAAGTATTGTCTTGGATGTAATAATTTCAACTAAATTTTATGTTCATTGTTGCATCAATATACTATTTTTTTATATTTTTTAATAGTTGTTTTATAGATGGGAAATTATTATAACCATGATGATAGATTGATTTAGTGATATAATTTCATAATTTTATCATGAAAAATAGAGAGGGACCCAATAAAACATTGTATTATAAATATTTTATTGAAATTAATTGAATTAACATTAAGCATTCTGATATTAAAAAAATTATAAGTGTATAGCCTAAAGTGTAGTTGGGTTCTCATATTGTGGTATTAGAGTGCAACGTTTAAATGCTTGAACCTAACAATTCTACTAAAATTAAAATTATTCTTCTCTTTCAGTAAGAATATGGCTCATGGAAAATTAAGTGTATAAAAAACTTCTAATCATAATCCTCCTCAAAATCCTAATCAGATAGTAGCTAAATAAGATACAAATATGGATCAAATACTCACTATCATGAATAAATCATGGGATAAAATAATAGAATTAAATAAATAATTTCATATGAATGATAATGAAGATGAACAAGAGGAGATTGAGGAATAATAGGATGATCAAGAATATCCCTTAGTATAGGAACATGCTGAGCAATAGCAAGTGAAAAGAGCATAAGTAACTACTAAACTTACACAAATTAGGAAGAAAGTAAACCCATCAAAGTTTAATGGAATAATATTGGGTGATGGATTTGAATTTTGGCTCATTGATATGGACAAATATTTTGAGATATGAAATTACTTATAATTGACAAAACTTATGTGGGGATAGTACCAACTCACTGGTGAAGCATCAACTTGTTGGGATAATAAGTAACTTTAACTAAGCCTAAACTCCACCATCATCACTTGGAAACAATTAATAGACTTGTTTAGGGCATGATAATTACCATAATTATATTTTGATAAAAAACTAATTGACTTCCAAAACCTAAAATAGGGATACCTATTAGTAAATGAGTATTGGGAGTAATTCACCAAGTTTTTGAAATGTGTACCCATTATCAAGAAGTTCATCATGGGGTTAAAACCACAAATTTTATGTGAAGTGGATGTTCATGGACCTTATACCATGAACTAAGCCTTCAAAAAAGTAGTTAAGTAAGAGAAGAATTTGAAATCAATTTTAGAGGTTAGAGATAAGATTAGGAATAAGTTTGGTGGCTCAAAAACCACCCTTAAGAAAAATAATTGGAAATAAAATGAGAATTCCAAAAACCAATTTAATATTTAGAATGTAAGGTTAAAAAATGCTTCAGGGACCAAGAAACCTAGAAATGGTTTCAAAGAAGTCTTTAAGGGAGGTAATCATTCTAAGAGCAAGGGACCTCCTGGTGGATGTTTCACATGTGAAGGAGATCACTATGTTAGGGACTATCCTTAGTGGAAGATAAATGGCAAGTCAAATAATAAATATACCTCTATTACACATCAATGAACCTTTCAACAAAAAATACATGCATCTATTGATTATTAACAACTATCAAGATGAGTTTTAATCCCCTCCCATTGAAACATTAGGTACCTTATTTTGGCATCCTATTTTATTTTTTATAGATACTAGATCCACCAAATATTTTATCTCTACTATCATGTTAAATAAATTACCTAGGAAGGTTGGTTTCATGGAAAATGCTTGGAAAATTAAATACAAGAATAATTCTAAGGTTAAGGTGTGAAAATGCCTTGTGGAGGTAGAAGTGAGTTTATGTGAATTTACCATGGTGGTATATTTTTTTTCATCACCACTAGGATCATATGATGTAATCATATGAGTGAATTAACTTTGTAAGAAAAAGGAAAATGTTGATTGCTTCCTAAATAAGGTTAAATGATTATATGATAAGAGGAATCGAACCCAAATACAAGGTCAAATAAAGAGTTAAAACTAAGACAATTTTCAACCATTTAATTGAAAAAGGCTTGGCAAAAATGGTGTCATGTATTTCTAGTTAAGGTAGATGAAATTAAAAAAACCAAAGAGCCTAATTTAGAATATTATCCTTTCTTGAAATAATTTATAGGATGTTTTCCTAGAATAATTACCTAGCCTACCCTAAAAAAGAGAGTTTAACTTAATTATATACATAATACTAGGGTCAAAACCTCAATCCAAGGATCCCTATAGGGTGATGACAATAAAGATAGTTGAATTGAAAGATCAACTTCAAGGAATGTTTTCAAAAGGATTAATTTAACCAAGTGTTTCTATGTGGGGTACACCAGTGGTGTTTGTTAAGAATAAGATGGAACTCTTCACCTATGATAGATTTCAAGATGTTGAACAAGGAAACAATCAAGAACAAGTATCCTCTACCTTGAATTTATGATCTCTTTGATCAAATGCATGGAGTAATGGTATTTTTAAAAATTTACCTAAGATTAGGATACCACTAATTAAGGATTAAAGAATAAGACATTCTAAAAACTAATTTTAGGATAAGATATGGGAATTACTAGTTTACAATGCTCCTTTTTGGATTAATAAATTCACCTGTAACATTCATGAATCTCATGAACAATGTGTTTAGGAATTACCTTATTCAAATTGGTTTGGTTTTCCTTTATAAAATCTTGATCTAATACAAGAATGAAGAAGAGCATATAAAACATTTGTATCTATTCCTCCAAAACTTTTGAAAGCACAAGTTACTTGGGAAATTATCAAAGTGTACCTTCTTTTAAATAAGAGTACATTACCAAGGACATATTTTCTCTATAAAGGGAATCTAAGTATACCCAACATAGATAAGAGCCATCATGGAATGGCCAACACTCAGGAATGTGCATGAGGTGTGTAGCTTTATTAGATTAGTGGGATATTAAAGGAAATTTATGCCAAATTTATCTAAGATAGATAACCCAATCACCTCCATAAAATGTAAAGAGAAGAATTTTATGTGGATTGATAGGTGTGAAAAATCCTTTCAAACCTTGAAAAAAAAGGCTTATTTTAAATCTAGTCTTAAATATTCTAGACCCAAATAGCCATTTTGTAGTAATAAAATATACTTTTGGGGATGGATTGGGAGGATTTATTATGTAGGATGATGTAGTTTTATCTTATGAATCAATGAAATTGAAGCCTTATGAGGATAATTATGGCTCACATGACTTGGATTCAATTGCAATTGTGCATGCCTTAAAAATGTGGAGACATTATCTATTAGGGAAACCATTCAAGCTCAAAATAGATAACTTAGGGATCAATTACATTTTCACCCAACCTAACCTTAATGCTTGGCAAAGATGAGGGTTGGAATTCCTTTCATATTATGAATTTTATATTAGTTATACCAAGGGTAAAGAAAATAGGGTTGCAAATGTTATTAGTTGAAGAAGGTATATAACAATAATGGCTACTATTAGAATTAGCTTTTGAGACCAAGTTTTGATATTTTCACTCAAGGAGGAATTTTAAGATTAGGTTAAGAGTGAATTAGTAAATAATACCCAAGATAATAGATATAAAGGGTATCAATTTGAGAGTGATGGGATTCTAAGATTCAATAGTAGAATCTACATACCAAATAGAGATAATTTAAGGGAAATTGTACTAAAAAAGTTACACAATGCTCCATATTTAGTTCATTTTGGTATGACTAAGCTCTTAACAGAGCTAAAACCATTATATTTCTAGAAGGTAATAAAAAAATATGCAATGGATTTTATTTCAAGGTAATTGGAATGTTAGTGAATCAAGGCTAAACACATGCATCATGTTAGAATTTTTTACCCACATGCCATACCGAAATAGAAATGGAAAATCATAAATATGGAAATTTTCCAAGGATTAACCCAATGTCAAGGAATCATCATGATGTTATATTGGTTATTGTTTATAAACTCACCAAAGTAACACACTTCATTTCAGGTAATTTGACTGATGACACACCAATGCTTGCAAAGAGGTCTATAAAATAAGTGTATATATTACATGGTTTTTAGAGAATGTCATTTCAAATAGGGACCCCCAATGTCCTTAATTTTTTGGAAAACCCATAATGCAACATTGGGCATATAGCTAAAATTTAGTAGAACCTACTATACATAAAATGATAGGAAAATGAAAAGAGTGAATCAAATTTTAGATGATATTTTAAGGATGTATTACATGGACCAGTAATATAAATGGGAATAATATATTCCATTAGTTGAGTTTAATTACAATAACTCATTTCAATCAGATTTAAATATGGCTCTACTCAAAGATTTGTATGGTAGATGATATGAAACACCTATTAACTAGGATAAAACTGAGGACATATTAGTTTTTAGACCTGACATGCTTGATAAAATGGAAGAGCAAGTAAAAATTATTAGACAAAGGTTGGCTGAGGCAAATGATTGGCATAAAATCTATGTTGATTTGAAAATAACAAGGCAATTTTTAGTTAGAGAAAAGGTTTTTATGAGAGTTAAGACCCAAAAGATCTCTATAAAGTTGGCAAATTAGCCAAAATAACACATAGATATGTGGTACCCTAAAATGTTCTATAATTGATTAATCATGTAGCTTATAATATTGCTCTACCACTAGCCTTAGTTCAAATACGTAATTTTTTATTTATCATATCTTTGAAAATATGTGGTTAATCTTTCACATGTTTTGGATTGGAATGCATTACAAGTTTTATATCTAGGAATGGTAACCATAAAACCAATTAGAATACTTGATAAATGTAAACCTATCTTGTAAAATTGAGAGGTATCTCAATGAAAGGTCCAGTGGGAATAATATTATGAAGATAGTGTTGTATGGGAAAATTATGAGGAGTTTCACACATTATTTTATGCATTTGTTTACATGATAGATTATTGAACTTATGTTTATTTTTCAAAATTCTTGTTTTAATAATGTCATCATGATGATGACCTATTTTAGTGGGGAAGGATGTTACGTCCTATCCCACTCTTATAAACTACATCAATATTAACAAAATGAATTAAATTATCAATTAGTTATTATCTGATTTTGTTGGTATATTTAGGTATATGCTACTTAATTATATACTTATTTTATTTCTTTCATGGTTTATTATGATCTAAGGACATTATACATATATTTGGGTATATTATATTATTGTGTTTTTTAAGTCTAGTGTTGAGATGATTTCATTTTCTAATTTGGGTTATCATGTAGTGGTTTACTTGATGTATATACATTTTGAGTATTTAACTATCTTATTTAAGCTTAAAATAACTACAATCTTTTACCTAAGGTGGATGCAAGAAAATGTATACCTTTGTTGAGAATTTAAAGGGAGAATATAATCAGAGAGATGACAAATATCATCATAATAGGGAGCTTATAGAACCTTCTGGTAACATGTCACACACAAATTTCCTACTTTATAGTGATTAGATGGCATGGGAATTGGGGTTTACTTGTTGATTTTCTATTTCTTGTGGCTTACTACTTGTTATTCTTGATCTAGCACTTTATGTTTATTTTATATAACTTAGTAAATAAAGAGAAGTGATACTTTAGTAGTTAGAGTGAGCATTGATTGGCATTATTTTATTTTATTCTTATGAAATGACTATTGGCTTCTTGCTAACAAATTTGACTCTCATGCTTGTTTTGTGATTGGTATTATTAAATTATAATTAAATGAAAAATAAAAAATGATTATGAAATATTATTTTGGTTTATAAAAGTTTCTAGGTAGCCTATTATTGCTTAAATTATCAAATATTAATGATGGTTTTGGCATATAACCTCTTTGTATAATCAACATTAACCATTTTCAGTGTTAAGAAAAACATATGACTTTTTTTTATGGTATTGATTTATTAAATAACCAATAATTTGTGGCATGCATAATTTAGGAAATGTGGGAAAATGTTTTAATTTTTTCAACCACTTTTTAGTGGTTAACCTAACTAAGACTCAGTTATGGTGGCCAAGGATTAAAACAAAAAATTAAGTTTTGTGAGAACATGAAAAATGCATTTTTGAGACATGTAGGTTGAATGTGTTAGTTTATCACTAAAAACCCTAGTGGTTATCTTTAGAAGCATTTTTCAAGCCTTAATTTGTGGATAGACTAGGAGTGAATGGGTAGTATGGAGTGGAGATATTTTGAGGAATTTTTTGAGAAAAATGCATAAAAATAATGAGATAAATAAGGATAAAGGTAAATCATAGGCATGGAATAATTAAATAAGCATAGGGCATTGAAAGACTAAAATATATAAGTAGAAGAGAATAATTTTGGGTTAGGGAATCAAAATGAAAGTAATAGAAAATTGTCATATTCTCCCTATTTTTTAAAATATGAAATGATTTGTAAATGATTAAAATTAAAATAGGTTATTTTTGTAAATATGGAAATGATTACTCCATTAGAAAAATTTCCATTTATAATGATGAATAAATTTATTACAATATCATTTTTTCAATAGCATGCTTAGCCTTCTTTCAAACCTTAGCTATTTTAACACCTTTCTAAGATAATAAGTGCATACTCATCTTTGGCTAGGTCATTAAAACTAAAATAGGTTAAAATATTTTTATTTTTTTTGGGTTAAAATCTATAAAATATAGGTTTTTTATAGTTTTATGAGACCCACAAGGTCATAAATAATTTTGAGCATTTCTCCTTGAGCAAACAACTCGTTGTAGATGATCTCAAATTTGACATAATAGCTTTGGTGATAGAATGTTTTTATTCTATTTATTTTAAGTCAAAGAGAAATGATTTTTTTATATACATAAGAAAATTTTAATACTTATAAACATATGATTGAATTTTTTTATTTCACCCACATGTTTATAAGATTGATTGATTAATTTGATAGCCTATCCACTTCCCTGGTTAGCAAAGAGAAACTAAAATGGATTGGACTTTGTAAAAGAATATTAAATAAATTAAGACAATGGATTTATTGGTTATACATAGTTGGATTAAAAGATAAATAAGGTCATTTGTTTTCTATTCTTATATAGTTATCCATACCCAAACGTTACTTACAACTAGTTCAACTTTATAAGAATTATTGGATGGTTAGAATGATGGTTTATGTCAATTTTATGACAATTAGTTTAAATTAGATAATTTATTTAGATTGTTTTTTTTAATTGATTTATACATTCAATTTTGACAAATAATAAGGAATTTTTGTTATACATTATAGTCAATTGACTATTTACAGTTAGTCTAAAACCAATAAAGTTGTAGTTGATGTTTGTGTGTAAGCATTGGACCTCATGCTATAATATTATTAAAATATTTTTATTTTACCCTTTTCTATATCACTTATGTAATTATGGGTGTTTGCAATCATTTTGGTTATGCATAAAATAATTTTTAATTTTATTTTGTTTTAATAAATAACTCATTTTGGTGTATACATTAAACACACTCAATTTATAAACTCGTAGGTGGACGTTTCAACCACCTACAAGCTTATAATTGTGGGAACTAGTTCAATGAGTAAAAGATTCTATTAAATGTGGAATTCTCTCTTATTGGATTTAGTTGTATGTATATGATTGACCTATCTAATTTGAGAATGAATTAAGTAGAATCATAAGAGTTATATGACACTTACATTAAGATAATAGGTAGTATGGTTTGAGTACTACATAGCATATATGTTGTGACTCAAGGGTTTATTTCCTTACAAGAACATATTCATACTATTTAATGTTTGAATGAGCCTTATTACTTTATTAAATAAATGAGGGCTTAATATCTTGATCTTAAAGTGTTAATAGACTTTTATATGGGATTGAATTAACCTACATGAATATTATTTTAACACAATCAATTTGTCTATTTGCTTGGCTATAAATGGATTGTTGCAATTTACTATGTGAGATATATGTATGCCTATCTTTTACATTATCATCTTATTTTAATTTAAAGAGTGTAACAACCTCACTAGGTTTTACTAGAATAGGGTAATTTTTTTAATTAATTACACAAATTCATCTAACAAATTTCACCATGATGAAACCTACCAAAGTGATCCTTAACTAAATACATTGTTTATATTAAACTAAAACAAGTTTGTAGCTAATATATTTATCCAATGATCACCATAACATTAAAATATCAAGAACATGTACAATGTTGAATATACAAATAAAGATTGCATTAATTCATATAAGTAGTATTACAAAAGCAACCACAATTGATAGAACATTATAGCCATTTTTATAAATGCACATATGAATAAAAATTACAATTTTTATCAATAATAAACATCTCAATAATAATACAAAGATACAAAGCTCCATGGATCATGAGTCTCAATGAACTCAATGTATCTAGAAGTAATCTCAAGTGTAGTATTGTGTGGGGAGGCAGAGCATCATTTGAGTGATTTTCCACACCAACCACCAACCATCAATCCCATACACTATCTCTCAAATAAGAAATGGCCCTCCCTTCATGGATGGGTAGATAATGATGGTGTGGAAATCTAGAGTGACAAACTAGAGTCCATGTGTTGTAAGATAACTAATATATGATGTATACAATAAATATATCTATTCTAACATGATATCATTCAAACATGTAAACTAAATAAAATATATGAAATGATAATTCTTAACTATAAACATTAATTTGGACAAAGTTTTCATATAGTTATTAATCTCTAAGGTCAGTTAATTTCATACACACCACTCAATCAAATTACACCTCATCTTGCATTAATGGCACTAATTAAGTGAGTGGAATATGTCACACTACTTATTTAGGGTCATTAATGCAAGATTTGGTTATATATGTAATAATATAAAAACCAACAGAGTTCATATAGAATATTCCCTACTAGCAAGTGTATAAAGTGTTAAATACAAAAATATCAAATACATAAATTTAGTCCATCAGATGTAATGAAATGAATTTTTAATCATCTAATTTATTATAGAATAATAAATAGATTTCATAAATAGTTCTCAATAGTAACATACCATCTAGATAAGAAACCTATCTAGACATCAAATTACTAAATAATATCATGTAACTATATATGTTATTCCATCCATCTAATGACATTAATTCATAGCTTAATATCCACATACTAAAGTACATTTAAAATCTCATTTTAATATATAAAAATTAAAATGACTGGTATTAAATCTCAAATACATCATATTAAAATATTCCATTAAAATAGTCAAACATATCCATAACTTAGCCAAAATACATCAATATATATGTGTTTAATCATGTAATGTTTGTTAATTGAGTGGGTATATATATGGTATACACATGTTTGATTTGTACTAATATCAACAAATTTATGTATTCCATATATTTATATAATTTTCAATAACTCAATTGTATATATAACTAAATAAGTCAACCACCATTATAAATAAGCGTAGTATATGTTATACTCTAATTGGACCAATATTTTATCCATTAACTAGAGTATTTCACATAAATAGATGAACAAATAATTATTATCATATGATATTAAAAATATAAAACATATCTAATTTAATTAATTCAACTATATACACATAAATTTCATGATTGGTATAACAAAACATATACAATTATATTTACAAACTCAACCAACTGTATTTTACCATTTTCATTATTTTAGAAGACATAGTTCAATCAATTCACAGACCTAGTCGATGCCTTTAAAGTCTTAATTATAATAAAAACTAATCTAAGTGTATATAAATAATAAGACATATATATCTCAAATAGTCCAAGTTCTCATAAAAAATTATGCATAAATATGTATATAACTCAATTGACTATATTTTATTTTAGACACCATATATAAGTACTCGCACTCAGCCATATCTATATTAAGATATATATTAACACCATGGTAAAAAAAATTATACCTTATTCTTTTATGGATTTATAAGTAATAGTTTCAAATTTTAATATAAACATTAAATCAAGATACAACATTCCACAACAATGTATAAAGATTTTTCCCATATCTCATAAATGAAACTGATCGATTTATATCATTCTTTTATGGCACTAACTTATACAATATAGAGTTATCCATTTATACAGGTGTAACCTACAATCTATTAAATTTGTATAGTTATAAATTGATACATACATACATACATACATACATACATACATACATACATACATACATACATACATACATACATACATACATACATACATACATACATACATACATACATACATACATACATACATACATATATATATATATATATATATATATATATATATATACCCATGTATATATATACATTTTTTTAAATAAGTCAACAAATGGAATTAAACCATAACTGTAAAACCATATTTGTATTATATTTTTTTAGAGAATGTTTTCTATATAAAATTTAATATTTAAATTTTGGTTTTAGTAATACATAGTCATGCCTTATCTTAACCCAATATAATAATCAATAAATCTAATATCGATACATACTAGAAATGGCTTAAAAAATATCTTTATTAATTATAAGTTTAAAACCCCCATCCATATAGCCATACCCTATTCAGATTAAAACTTAAGTCCTTGTATAAATTTTTATAATGTTCATGCTAGTTTAACACTAAAATACTATGTAAAGAATCTACAAGGTCTAAATGGTTTCACACAACTAAATAAATAGTTGTACCATGTTAATAATTTTCCCTAAGGTTTTAAACTTTGAATCAATTATATACATGCATAATTTATTTTGAGGTATCTTATATAATATGGATAAGAACACAAATACCAAGCCATTCAAACCTAGGGATTTCATGAGTTGTATGTTTGGTTCTATGGATGGCCAATCCATCCACAACACCAAAAATTTATCCCATTCAATATTTTCATGATAATAAATCCAACAATAAAAACCCTTAATAAAATGTTTACCATTATTACATTCTTTAATTTAAATATAACACCAACCTATTAAATTGAATCAACTACTTCCTCCTTTAACTTGAACTGCTTCATTCTTTTCTAACTACCTTGCTGTCATGTCATCATAGACCTCCATTATCCTTATTATATTTATTTGCATGTTTAATTCATGCAAGTAATTCCTCCTTTTTCTCTTCCAACTCCAAGTGCAATTCAAGACTAAATTGATTCATGTAACAAACTACTAACATAAATTAACAGTCATCATGCCAAAAATCCCTAAAACTCAAGAGTATATTGCATAATGTCCTATTTAAAAAGTCAATGCATAGCTACATACTTAACCCTAATCTTGAACCTTTCATTAATCAAACAATAAAATAACAATAAACCCTTCAAAATTTATGCTTGGTAATAATAAATTCACTGAAATCATTTTATGTATTATTATTATTTATTAATCAATCAACTCTCATAAAGTATTTAACATTATAATTTCAATGATATGTTGACTAGCATCATTCCATTAAAAATACCATTGACTAAATAACAAGTCTATCAAACATTATAACAATTATCAAAGAATTTGACCTTCACTGTTAATCATAAACACATTTCTTAAACATAATGACTTTACCTAGTCATTTAAACAATATAACCATTGTTTAGCAATATGAATATTATAACCTTAATCAACACAAAATCAAACATAATGATGTTTCTCATTATCATTTAATAATGAAACTATCAATATTAACTTAACATTAGGTTATGAAATTATTATAAATAATAATCTTCTTCTTATTCATAATTACCTTACAAGCATGTTAATCACCTTAACAAATAAATCAAGAAAAGTAATATAATTTGTCTACTACTATAGAAAACAATACAAAACAAAACATTGTTATACTACACTTAGCTATATTCAAGATAGTAGTAAGTCATAATATTACATACATAGATTCATTCATTTGACATATAAATAACATCATATGAGTTAATCTACGCATGATAATCATAAGTGAAATCACACAACTAGATTAGTATAAGCATCGAACAGAAATCAAGATCACAACAACAGTATATTATCAATTAAAGACATACTAATACTATCTAAATCAAGTAATGAATTTAAATAATGCTAAACTATCATGGTGTGTGCATGGGTTTCTATTCTTTCCCTTTATCATCCCTCAATGCCTCCATCTACACCACCTTATCTGATGATGCCCTCCATCTATCACACTTTGAGAGATGGATCTATCCTGCATCCACCTCAAAATAATGAAGGTAGTTAGCCTGAAACATATAAAATCCATAATATATTATTGAAATAAATTAAAAAACATGATCATATTGTATAAATATAAAAGTATAACTAACTCCATAGATAAATCAATCATGCAAATTAAGCAACATAAAACTACCCTCTATCAATATATGAAATCAAGATTAATAAAATAGTAGTTAGTTAAATAATAACCATAAAATCCACAAATCAATTAGTTATCAGGCTCAGAGAGAAATCAAGATGTGATAAAATGATGAATGATAAGAATGAATCTTGTTTAAAAGTTCCTTCATTATCGATTGGATAAAATAATGATTGAGTATGGTATGATTTAGTAGAGAGTAATACTTATTTAGACTAAACCTAGATTTTTATAATATGGTTTTTTATATAAAATAATTTGGCTAAAGTACTGTTATAGTTTTATACATTATTTATCCATTGTACATTATAATTTGTATTTTTGTGGGAGGCTAATGTAATAATGATTGCACACATTACACATGTTCTTGGTTGGTTTTGAATGTTCACTTTGCTTTCATATTTTTTCCTCATGAAGGGAAGGGCCACTCCAAGTGGGGAGGTGTGCAGGGGACTATCAATTTATGTTTGGATAAAAGTGTTTTGATGATGTTCTCCCTCTCTATAACTAGAAACCAATACCACATAAGACTCATGGATATCATACTATTATTTTAGATGTATTTTATTTTTTATATACATGTATTTAGTTGTATTTATTGAGTAATATTTCATAGTAGTCATTGTTGTAAATATTCAATCTCATTTTGTACTATTGTATTATCTCAACTATGACTCCATATTTTGATAAGGATAAGCATATTACTTTATGTAATACTTTCAACTGAATTGTATGTTCATGGTTGTGTCAACATATTATCTTGTTATATTTATTTGATATGTTATTTTGTAGGTGGCATATTATCATAACCATAATGATGTTGATGTATCATTTAGCATGGCTTGCCAAAGGTATGCCTTTGATGAAGTGAAGCCTATTTAGCCTCTCCTAAAAATAATGTCATAAATTAGGTCTCCCTAAGGTCTATATATACTAGGTCATGACATTGGGGTTTCACTTAGTGATTTATTATGATCTATCCCAGTCAAGGGGCATTTTCTAGTGTGGGAATATTCAAACTTAGATTTAACATTATTTTGGTCTTCTAATGATTTTAGAGGGAGTGCAAGATTTTTTGTTTCACTCATGTGGGTTTTTTTGTTTTTAGAAAATAATAAGACCCCACATTTTTATTTTCTCATTTAGTTAAAATCAAGATTTTGGGTTTTAATTAAAAGAGTTTGTAGTTTATTTTGATGTTCATTCATTTCAGTAAATTTACATTTGACAATGCATTTCCAATGATGGAGGAAATATTTCAATTAATATATAACAATAATAGTTGATTGCATTCAAACCCTAATCAAAAATTGATAAAAAAGAGCATTAGAGAGGGGAAAGAAAAAAAATCCTATCAAAATGTAGTCAAATTTGTATTTGCTTGATCAAGTGCACTCATAAATTGATCCCTCATCCATCCAACATTTACACCACCATAACAAAAATTAGTTCTAGAGTATGAGTATCAAATATTCAAGAGAAAATAAAACATTACCACCATATCTCATATGAAAATAAATGTAAAATAAATCTTACATGGTTTATATATTGAATAAATATCACTTGAAAGAACACATAAAGTTTATAACTGATCATTTGAGTACAAATTTTGACACCATATCCCCAAGGAAACAAGAAGAGGGAGGAAAAATATAATGCAAAGTGGCTAACTTATTATGTTTTGGAGAAACAAAGAGCCAACCCTTTGACAACAAGATTCAGTCATTATATAGAAACATGGTTTTCTAAAGGGAGTATTTTACCTCTAAAACCACCAACAACCACCATCAATGTTCCTGGCTACCTCATTATCCTCCTTCTCCCTTAAAATTCACCACTTTCACTATTTATTTTCTATAAAAGACCCAAAAACAAGTTTAAAACTATCAATTATAAGCTTAAATAGTTAGATACAATGTAAAAACATGAACAAGTTTCACTGTATGCAAAACTAGGTAAAATGTAAGGTGTCATTGCATCTAGCCTGAGTCTCATTTTTTGAGACAAATAGTTTCAAAAATGGTCAAGCCAATCAAAATATATCATTGAAAAAAAATTTTCCCAAAATGAGCCCAATAGACCTAATCAAACTTTATGGGCACACATGTTATTTAACAATTGCACTTTCTAAGTTTTGTAACACCTAGTGTTAATCAAAATTTTAAGTCTTGATTAGTGCTAGGGTCCACTTTGTCATGTGTTCTATACCTAATGAATTATTTTTCTCCAAATAACATTGAGATTTGGTAGTATTTTTGAATTGGGGGGATTCAAGACCTAATCAAAGTCTAGAACCCCAATTAGAACTATTTACACTTACATTGTGGGGCTCCCATGTTAATCAAGTTTTAAATACTAGATAGCATTATGAGGGATTCAAGACTGATCATGTAGACTTGGTGAAGGTTTAAACCCTGACCACCACTTCCAAAATGACTTCCATTGGCCCTATAACCTAATCAAGGATTCACTCCCCAATTATAACTACAAATAATTTTGCTTCCCCCTAAAGACCTAATAGTGAACCCAAATCCCAAATAGAAAAGTGACTCACAAAGACACAATGCCAAAGCCTAATCAAAACTTTTGTTATGGTTGGAATTATGCAAATCAAAAGGGCCTTCCCTAGACCCAGTCATGAAAATAACTCTAGTTATAACTATGTTTGGCTAACATGAAAGTCCAATACCTATTCAGGATATAATGTCTGACTAATAATGGAATGGAATGATGAATCTCCCAAGACCTAATCAAGGTCTAGAACCTTGGTTAGGTCTATGGAATTTATAAAATTCAAAACATATTAAAATTTACAACCAAAAGACTTGATTAGAACAATCTTAGGCAAAAAAATGTCAATTAGACCTAATCAAGGTTTGGAGGCCTGACTAGGTCTACTGAGTCAAAAAAAAATCTCACCTACAAGCATGACCTAACTAGGGATTAGGTCAAGTTTTTTCATAGATTATTCAATGAGGTAGATGTATGTTAAGAATTCATATAAATAACAAGTGAAAAATATTAAAATGACTCACATGAGATTGGTCAACAAGATGGGAAAGGTTATAAAGGCTAAAAAGATAAGGAAATTGAAATGACCACCTAGATAAGGCTAAGAGAGTTAAGCAATTCAGGCTTCAAATGCAAATGGGTAGGTTGAAACTCCACTTTTATGTTAAGTTCCTTATACAAAGTTATCTCACACAAATGTGGTCTTTTGAATAGTGCTGGTTATGGGGCATGGTTTAGAATGAAAACTAAGATAGACCACCAAGGAAAATTAGGA
The DNA here is from genome assembly GCA_037957365.1 of Torreya grandis. Classification (NCBI taxonomy): domain Eukaryota; kingdom Viridiplantae; phylum Streptophyta; class Pinopsida; order Cupressales; family Taxaceae; genus Torreya; species Torreya grandis. The sequence continues at coordinate 1,115,521 of JARHVA010001254.1, read as the reverse complement.
GTGATAAGACTAACAAGATGTGAGTGTGAGTGAGACTGGCTACAAAAATAAAAAAAAGGTTCCCTAATTTTTGAAGAATTAAACCATGTTGAACAAGCAACAAGAAATGGTGACTCTGTTGGAAAATATCCCTGAGTATTTTGGAATGATAGAAATTTGTCTATCAACACAAAATATCTAGCTAAGACTACGCATGGAAAATGAATGGATTCAAGAGATGAGAAGATGAGCATAGTTAAAATACTAAACTAGACATTCTCATTGACCTAATGTGTCAAAATGAATTAAATTATTACTTCTTAGAACTTGCAAGGATTAACTACTATGGATCCAATAATTAGGCTAGCGAATCCTACCTTGAGAATGTTTGCCTAGACATTATTTCACTATTAGCCAAGTGTCTATAACCCTGACAAATTTGTATTTGATCCCAATCAAGGCCTTGATCTATTGTTATTTGTGTATCCATATCCTTGGTATAGGTTCCCTAAATCACCTACAATTGAGTTTTTCTGAAATCAATTTTTATTTTATTTTCTTTTATTTTTTTCTCTTTTCTATTTATTTTATTAACATCTCAATTTTAGGTTAAGGACCATTGTTGTAAGTGAAATAAAAAATTATAGATTTTTCACCCTCGATATTCATCATATCAAAATCATCCAAGCAAACCTAGAAACTAGTAACATGTGATTTTTGTGCTTGGTTTTGAGAGAATGTCTTTATTGATTGAATAGTTTACCCAAACTTAACCTAACTTAAAAAAATTTAGAACACACATAATAGCTTAAAAATTTGAAACTAATTTATAACCATAATATAATGCTAAACAATACTCAAAGTACTTATGCACTAGAGTGTCACTTGAGCTACCTACATATAAACTATTCATTCTTCATTCATTAACCAATAGGGTAAAATAAATGGGTTTAATAAAAAAAGAGGCAAACAACAAGGCTAGAATGATAATGAAAATCAAGAAACAAAAGAAGGAAAGGGAAATAGAAGGTATTTATAGGAACTTTCCAAACTAATTCATGATTTAAAGCAAGAATTTTAGGGGAATGCCTATGGATGGGCTAAATGAGATCTTTATTAATTAGATAATTGATATGAAATGCATTCATGTTTAGGATTTTGAGAAGAATGGTAAATAACCTACCATGTAATAACTTGTATTTATGTCTATGTTGACCTCTATAATGATGAACGCTATCCTAAAGAGTTTTATCTATGATGTTTCCATGCAAAATAAGAAAAATTTTAGAGTTAAATTTAGTGGTATACATACACTTAACTTGTAAAAATAATTTTGGATAGGTTTTGAGAAATAACTCTACCTGTACATTGAATTATGGTGAGGGATAAGGGTGGGTAGTAACACATACCAAAATGACTTGCTTACATAATGTTGAAATGATGTATTATTTATGAAATCCAATCACTAGATCCATTATTGGTTTTTCCTTGATTAAAATGAATATCATGGAAACATCCTCCTTTTCATCTTCACCACTCATAATGTTTAGGCTCAATTATTCCCACATCAAGAACCTTCTATCTTTGTCGTTAGTGGATAATTTGTGTAAAGAGATGTATTGGACCAAGCTATTTTTAGTGCTATATTTCGCTAATCTAATTTATTCATCACTAGGGAATCTATGATCATAATCATGAATTTCTCTCTTGGTTGCCTCTACTTCTTCAAGGAGCACAAGGATATTGACATCCCATTCCAAAGGCTATTCTAAAGGTTTGAAACACTCAGATAAAAGGTTAAAAACCTAATTTTATGCTTATTTCCACCTATCATCAATAATATTCAAGTGTTTTTACTTAGTGGTGATGACTCTCATGACTTCACCATTCACTTTTAGGCCATCAAATCAAAAGTAAGGTTACCTCAGGGTGAGAGATCTTCCATTTTTAGCTCTTCCAACTCACCTTATTCATGTGGGAAACTATTTTAACATTGATTTTTGTAATTTATTCCATCAATGATGGTATGGGTGTTACACTACTTACATTGATTTTTTTATCATCTTAATCATCTTACCAAGTGTACACACCCTAATTTGGTTAAGCAACCACAATTATTGTGTCTTTTATTATCTTTCATGGGAAGGTCTTAGAGATGAATGTGAGTCTATATCACATGGACATTTTGGGTCTTTTGATCTTTCTTATGACTTGGTTTTCCTATTTGCTACACCCTGAGTGGTCATTTATCATCCCATCCTAGTCACATGCCCCCAACCTATTTTTCATAGTATTCACTTAGTTTTGTGTTCCCAAGACATTGGTACTATCCTAGACACTAACATAATGCACTAGTGTCCAATGATCACTTTTTAGTGTGTTTTGGGTCATAACCCTCCTTGATCCTTTTCTTATGATTTTATCTTTCTTTTGCATCTTGTTGTCTAGAAAATGAGGGTCTTTCAAATCAAAGTTCCTTATAATGAAGTGCCTCACAAGGCATTTTACATCTATCACTTATTATCTTGGCACATAATTACATAAAATCAATAAATAGTATAATTCAACATAGTGAATCTTACTCAGTAATCACACCTAGCTTTACATGCTTGATCAAAGAAGGGCCTAATTAAAAGTCATTCTAGCATATTATGCACCTTAATTATGCACATTTCCTTAGAGAGAAACACATGCAATCTTAGACCCCTATCATTTAGGTTAATGTAGGCAACAATTAAGATAATATGGGTTTTGTATCATGCAATCATAACATCCCAAAATCTAGTTTTTCTCTTCCCTTTGCATTTGATTTTATTTTTGTTTTTTGTTTGTAGGTGTTCATTAGGTTTTGGAAAATATTCAATAAAATGGTGACATAGGGGAATGATCATGAGCTCAAAACTCACCTAGAGGTCCCTGAAACCCTCCTTTAGCATCCCTATAGTCTTAGGAAGATTTTACATAGATGGAAACTATAAATATAGTGATATTATGCTCCTCAACATGTTACTATTAAAAGGTAGTTTTTAACTCTAGTTTTAGAATGAAGGATTCTTGACTAATCTCCAAGCCTATTCTAGCCTCCCTAGTATTTGATAATGCCTATTTCAATTCAGATAAGTCAAGTTTATCATTATGCATATATTTTGGGTAAATTAGTTTTGTATATTTATTTTTAAAAAAATTCTAAATTTACCCTTTGTACATATCCCGTTTAACAACCTAGGATTTACATGTCTAAGTCATAAATAGTTAAAATACCAAGTGTAGGAACAAAGACATATGATATGATCTTTTTAGATGCATAGCATGGATCTTCTTCATCCAATTATTCTAATTATTATATCAATTTTTTTTCTTATTGAAAGAGGTTTATAAAATTTCTTATTATGTGGGTATCTCACTACTATTTTGATTTTTAGTTAATATGCCACTTGAAACAACTACTACCATTTCATCATTGGACTCATCTTCTTCACTACTCTCAAATGTCAATTCTTGTCTATATAATAATAAATTATTGATATAAAGGAATATTTTAGCATTAATCTCATTTATATATCTGTATATACCAAATTTTAAACTTAGAATGTGGTGTCATATGCTAGTTTAGGTAACACTTGTTGATCTCCTACAACAAATGGAACTTGATCAATAAAATCACCAAAAGATATTTGATCACTAAAGTAAGGTGAAATAACTTATTGATTAAATTTTGAATTGACATAATTACATGTGTTAAATTTACTAATAGGGTTCTCATTTGACATGGACATCTTTTAATGGTTATAATATTGAGGCTTATTTTACTACAAAGTACAAATTGGCCCATGTGTTGACTTATTTACAAGTTTTAGATTATGGTAAAAGTAGGTTTTGAAGGGACCCCAAAACCCTTTAACAGTATCAAAAAGGATAAAACATTAAAAACCACTTGGAAAAGCATTCTTGAAACCTACTAAAGAGCAGCATCAAAATCAGGTTTTACAGGGACCTGAAACCACAAACATAGTTCAATAAAAGTACCCAGGTTTTACAACGACCTGGAACCTCAAATAAAGTTTTTGACCAATAACCAATAAATAGGACCAAAAATAAAAACCAATTGCAAAAACCATCAAAAAGGACTAGAACAAAAACAAAACCAACAAAGAAGACCCTAGTCTTCTATTGCAAATCCACGATCATCTTAACAGCCTCCTTCCCTATTGTAGCGGTATCCTGAATGGATTTAGTAGCCGAAGTAGCAATAGCTTGCAAGGATTTCTTCCTCGAACTCTACCTTATCCTCTTACTTGGACCCTCCAAGGATATTGTTTCTTCATTTGCTCTTTTATCAAGGTTAGCTGCAGCAGCACAAATGCTTGATGTTACCTACTCCATCTTTATTCTACTTTCCTTGATGAGCATTCTAAGATATGCTCATAATCTTTAAGTTTTTCTAGGATATCTCTCATTTTCATCTCCAAGTGGTTAATTTTGGTTTGATCAACATCATGATTGTGTTGCATTGTTTCCACTTTCTTCTTCAACCCCATTATTTCATTATAGATCCAAGAATCAACTTGGAGAATAGAGTCAGCTTTGAACTTGGTAGAATGCAAGAAGGAAATCTTGGTTTCCCTTTGCAGAGATTCACAAATGTCTTCTACAATCTCATGTGGAGGGGAATCAACCTTTTCAAAATTTTCCTCCCTATCCATCAATTTCTCCTCTCTAGTCTCAATAGGGTCTTCATGCTTAACAGGTTCCTCCTCTTCTTGTCCCTTAGTCTCCATAGCAGGAGTAGAAGCCAAAACCATGTGATCTTCCTCTCTCATAGAAACTAGATCATTAGTTAAGATATATTTGTATTTATCACCTTCCCTAGACACAGTCTGATTACCCTCATTTTCAGAATTGCTCTGTTCTGAGTTTCCCTCAATTATATCCTCTTCATTCCCTTTCTCAATTTTTCCTTTAGTTTTTAGATATCCATCCAAATTGGAGCTGAACTCCCTAACATCCGTCCCTTCATCTTCCTTCAGGACATCCTTCTCAGAACTTTCAGTACTCTCCAACTCAAAATCCTCTTCTATAATTTGTTTTTGAGAACTAGAGGGTTTTGGTTTTGCCTTTTCTATCCCTTTAACATTCTCATCCTTGTTACACTTTTTGGAACCCTTATGTTTGTCAAAAAAAGGAATCGAAGCTATGGATTTATTTTTACAAAAACCCTCTATGAGAAGTATCAGACATTCATGTAAAATCGGATGAGACTCCTTCTTCCTATGGGCATACAAGCTTTGAAGCAACAAAAAATGCAGATAAAAAGGAAAAGAAATTCTATCCTTGTGCCTAAAGTGGTTGAGAAAAATAGAATGAAATTTTTGAACTCTTTTATTCCTACCATCAAGGATAAAGTACTCATGGATACAACATAACACGTCTCACCAAATTCCTTTTATCTATTCCACATCAAAGAAGTCTCCATTATTTTCTAGTTGCTTCTCTTCTGCATCCATCTTTAGAATTTTTTTGTAGGCCACATTTGAGATACTTGTCTATTTTCAGAACTTAATACCACCCATGGGAAGCCTCGTGACCTCAACAATGAAGTCCTCAGTAAGCTTCACAGTGACTCTGTGGAAAGTAACTCTGTCATCAACCCAATTTTTAAAGAAGGCAATAGTGACATGGGGTTTAAAGCCATGCAAATGCTCCATATAATTAACCACCTTCCCTTTCTGTAGAATCTTCCATACATCATGTCTAGCCTTTCAGTCTTCACATTTTTTAGGCTCTTGCTTCCTCGGTTCACCCCTCATATTACAAAACAAACAAAAAACTAGAAGCACCCAAACACAGAAGTCATAAAGGAACCAATTATTTGTTACTTGAAATGGATTTTTCCTTTTTGATGATACATGCAGCAACCACATTACATTCTCATGAATGTACCTCCTTAGGGAAGGTAATCTAACAACCATAAGACCACTCCACCAAATCATTAAATTGCTAATCCAAGCAAATCTTTCCCACTTTGGAATGAATGGCATCATAATTAATAAGCACTTTAAGATCCACCTTCTTATGTAATTCATTGAGCCACCTCACCTTATGCCCCATTTGAACAACATGATTGGCTATCTAGTCAGTGACCCCATTGGCTTCTCGATATGTATAGGATATGGCCACTTTTTCAAATTTTTGAATTAAGGCTTTGATTTCCATAACCATAGCCTTAATAGACCATGAGATTGAATTTTTATTATTTAAGGTATTAATAATATTCAAAGAATCACCTTCTAACCATAATTTGGAATACCCCAACTCAACAACTAATTTAATAGTGTAGAGGGCTGCAGTAGCTTCAGTAATATGGCTATTCAAATTACCAATTGGGACAACAATAGCATCAATTACATTTCCCACGTGATCTCTCAAGACCCCTCCACATCTTGCTCTTCCCAGATTTCCCTTAGCTGCTCCATCAAAATTCCCTTTGATCCATCCATTAGGAGGAACATACCATTTTATGATTAATCTTGGATTATCATTTTTCAAATTTGACCCTTCAGATCGTAAAGGGTTATCAAATTGAAAGGTTTGATCAGAATCCCTCTAGGATTTAAAGTTCTCCTTGATGGCTCTAATGATATTCTAACCAAGCACCCATCTTGGAAGTTCTTTACTCCTAAATATTCTATTGTTTCTTTCTTCATAGATACCCCACCAGAGATGAGGGAGAGTTAGTTTCCAAAGAAAAAGAGCACCAGGATCCTTAGAGGGGCAACACCAACTTTTAAAAGAGAGTTCCACATTATTTTGATGGACCCATTTTATACCCCAAAAATTAAGAATCTCAGTCCACACTAGCTGGGTATAAGAGCAATTCAAAAACATATGGTCTCTATCTTCAAATCCATTTTTGCATAAAATACACCTATTAACCACATTTATACCTCTTTTTTGCAAATTGTCAAGGGTCAAAATTTTATTTTGAAGCAGAGTCCAAAAGAAGATTTTAATTTTGGGGATGAGCCCCTTAATCCAGGCATGAGACCAAAAAGGTTGATTACCCTTTTCCTTTGAAGCAAAGATAATAGAGACTTTAAATTGGCCACTAGGGTTAGCATGCCAAATAATCTTATCCTCAAGATAAGGATAAAGAGAGACAACATTAAGAGATAATTGTATGTTACTAAAGCCTTGATCAACATTAGTTAAATTCACCCAGGAATCATTCTACCAATAATGACTGACTAATATGCCATATCTCTGCTTGCATTGATCAACTAAATCCTTGTCATTAAAATCTCCAATCAAGGGATGATCCTTTAACCATACATCATCCCAAATTTTCACCTTAAGCCCATTACCAATTTTCTAGGAACATCCTTTTTCTAGAGTTTTCTTGGTCCCCTAAACAGCCCCCCATATAGAAGAAGGATGAATAACATTAGGAGAAGAGAAGAAATTAGGAAGGGATTTAGCATTGAAAAGGTACTTATGTTTCCATATGGTACTCCACTCTTTGTTGTCATGGTAAACTCTCCAACCTAGTTTGGCTAAAAGAGCTTTGTTCATACTTCTGATTTTCCTAATTCCCAATCCCCCTTCATAGATAGGTTTACAATCATGATCCCAAGAAATTAAAGGCATTCTCATTTTTTCGTTAGTACTAGTCCATAGAAAATTTCTTTGAATTTTTTTAATAGACTCAGCAAATTTCATAGGAATTCTAAAGAGACTTTAAGCATAAGTAGGTATGCTTTGAAGGCAAGCTTTAAGAAGAGTTAACTTACCTTCCTGGCTTAAAAGACTTATATACAAGTTAATTAGAGAATTTTGGGTGTAAATACCTGAATATCTAAGTGAATAAAACAAGTCCACAATATAGATATGTAGCATCAATTTTTGTTTGATTGTGAAGGATTCTTGATAAGTCAATAATAGGAATATGAGAGTGGATGGATTCCTCCAAATGAACACAATAGTTAGGGGATCCAAAATTTTAATTTAAGCTTCAATAACAATCACTTCCCTTTGTAGGAATGGGTCTTTCAACATCATGTATAACTCATGAAAGTGAATGATGAATGTGCTAATGGATTCATTAGGATCTTTACATATTGTATAAAATTGTTAGTACGAGGTAATAGGGCTGATGGGCACAGTAAAATGGTTAATAAACAAGTTTTTGAGGATATCTTATGAGGTGATGAATCCATATGGTAAACCAAGGTACCAGTTGTACACATCTCTATTCATAAAGTAAGGAAAATATGATAATAAATATCTTTGTGATGGATTTGAGACCTTATTATGGAATCCTTGAATTCCTAAATATGTTATTTCACCTTCCAAATCCCACCACATGTGTATTTTTGATATAATTTTTTAGAATCTTTGGTCAATTCATGAGGGGCCTTGGAATGTTCACAGGGAAACCACCTCCACCTAGGAAAGCAAAATGCATAGCTGGGTTTAAAATTTAATTTTCCAATCTTATAATCTATAAAAAATTTATCAGAAAAACCACTAAAGTCAAGGCTTAAATTTTTTAATTTAAGTATCAGTGAAAACCCCTCTAGTGTCAACCTATTAACATGTATTTTGAGCAAGGAACGGGTTGTGAGAATCATAAAGGAGGCCTAGAAGACCTAAATGAAAGATAAAATCTAAAATAATCCTAGTATGTCCTCCTTATAGAACCAAAATTATTGATGTGTTATTTGGCATGAATTTACAATGATAGGCCTTTGGGGTGGTGAAGCTCATTCAGCCTCTCCTAAAAGGAGTCCCATGAGGCAGGTATCCCCAAGGTCTATATCTATTGAGTCATAGCATACTAGTTTCATTTAATCATTCATTGTGATATATTCTACTCAAGGTACCTTTGCTGGTGTGGGAATATTCAAACATAGATTTAATGTTGTTTTATTCTTCTAATGGTTTTAGAGGGAATGTAGGTTTTAGTGTTTCACTTATGTGGGCTTTTGTTATGTTTCAAGAAACAATAAAACCTTGCATTTATAATTTTCCCATCTAGTTAAAATCAACATTATGGATTTTAATTTATTTATTTTGAGTCTAATTTTGGTGTTAATTCATTCCATTAAATTGACATTCAAAAATGCATTTACAGTAATACAAGAAATATTATAATTAAGATAAAATAATAACAACTGATTATATTGAAACCCTAATCTAACAATTGATAAAAAATAAAAAGAGAGAAGGGAAATGAAATAAAATAAAATCCTATAAAGATACATTCAAATACATATCCACCTGATTAAGTGCACACATAAACCAAGCCCTCGTATAACTAGCATTCACACAACCACATCGAGAATCAGTGCTAGAGTCTGAGGATCGAAGAGCTAGGAGAAAATAAAACACTACCAACATATTGTATGTGCATTTAAATATAAAAAAATCTTCTAAAACTTGTACATTAAATAGATATTGCTTCAAATCATAAATAAAGTTTACAATTAATCATTTGAGTGCAAAATTTGACAACATTTCCAAATGTAAACAAGAAAAGGGAGGAAAAATAAAATGCAAATTGGCTAGCTCAATGTGTTTTGAAATAACTAAGAGCCAACCCTTTAACAATAAGATTCAACCATTATATATAAATGTGGTTTTCCAAGGGGAGTATTTTCCCTCTAAAATCATTAATAACTACCATCTTCAACTGCCTCATTATCCTCATCCCTCCAAATTTTCCACTTTCACTATTTATTTCCTATAAAATACCCAAAAATAAGTTAAAACTAGTAATTAGAAGCTTGAATAACTAGATTAATTATAAACACGTGAATAGGTTTTAATATGCACAAAATTAATCAAAATTAAAGGTATTGTTGCATTCAAGCTAAAGTCATCTTTTTAGAGATGCAAATGGTTTTAAAAATAGACAAGTGGGTTAAAAGATATTATTGAAAAATTAAAACAGGTCCCAAAATGAGCCAAATAAACCTAACCAAGATTTATGGGCATGAATACTATTTAAAATTTGCACTTTTTAAGTTTTGTAACACCTAGTGATCATCAATATTTTAACTCCCAATTAATACTAGGGTCAACTTTGGCATGCACTCTAGACCTAATCAAGTCTTTTTCTCTAATTAGTATTATGATTTGATGGTTTTTTTGAATTAGAGGGGTCCAAGACCTAATCATAATATGGACACCTAGTTATAATTATTGACACTTGCATTATGGGGTGCTCATTTTAACTAGGTTTCAAATCCTAGATAATATTGTGAGGTGATTAGGATTGATCACTTAAACCTTGTTGTGGTTTAAACCATCACCACTATTAAAGTGACAATCGATGCCCCTATGACCTAATCAAGGATTCAATCCCTGATTACAAATACAATAAAATTCATTTCCCCTAGAGACCTAACCTTGAACTCAAATCCTAAATAGCAAAGGGACTCTTTGAGATATGACACCAAGACCTAATTGGAATTATTATTTTGGTTAGAACAATGGGAATCAATAGGTTCTTCCTTAGAATTAGTCATGAAAATAAATTTGGTT